>CM028358.1:36061372-36253526 GCA_016618105.1 Dendrobium huoshanense
CCCCTTTTCAAATTCAAACTCAAAGTTCTAAGGTTCTTCCTTTCCTTTAGATTCAAAACTCAGACCCGATCCTCTATAGTTAGGAACTCTTTATGCCTATACGATTACCTAGACTTCTTTTAGGATTTGATTCGCTAGTGGTAGAGTACGCCCTCCATGACACTACCCTGATATCAATTCAAATATCGATTCCCCAGGGATAGACTTTTTTTCTACCCTTAGGATCGAAACTCCAGACTTGACCTTTTTCGGTCAACGCCAATATGTGCAATAGAACTTTATTCTATTACACATATTGGGGATCCATTTGTTGACCTCATTTTTGTATGAGGTCACTTGGGCCAATCCTGACCCTAAATTAATTTAATATTCAAACCAATCTAGACTTTAGGATCATCCTAGAATCCAAACCTTATGATCTATTCTAGATCTTAGGATCCTTCTAGACTCTAGACCCTAAAATCTACTCTAGACCCTAGGATTCTTCCAGACCAATCTGAACTTTAGGATCCATCTAGATCCTAAGATCCTTCCAGATTCCAAACCTTAGGATCTACTCTAGACCCTATGACTCTTCTAGACTTCAGATCTTAGGATCAATTCTAGACCCTAAGATCCTCCTAGACTCCAGATCCTAGGATTTTCTTAGACTTTAGGATTCTTTTAGATTCTAAAACTTTAAGGTATATCCAGATCCAAAAACTCTTCTAGATTCTAGATCTTAGAATCCCTCTAGACCCTAGGATCAATCTAGATTCAAATCAATCCAGACAGTTGATCAATTCAAATCTTAAACCAATCTAAACTTCAATAAATTCAAATTCAAATCAATTCAAGCTTCAAACCCATTAAAACTTTAATCCAATCCAGATAAGAATCCAAATTTCAATCCAGACCCTAATTTATCTTTGATCTTGCTCTAAACCTATCCAATCATTTGTGATTACCTAGATGATTATAAATGACTTGGATAATTCAATATCACTCTTCCAAACTCAAAATCTAGAACAAATCCAAGAATCCAGACTCGAATCCTAGGTCCATAAGCCTTGTCATAAAGGCCTTTTCTAGAGATTTTTCAAATACTTCAAAACCCTATCAAATGACCTCTGATTCAGATTCTTTCAGTTGCATACTGATGAGACATGTCTATGGAGGGAACCCTCCAAATTTGAGCCCATTTTGAGGTCTCTAACTTTAAAAACTAAATCAAAATCTATAGGCTGTAAAACCTTCAAATATTTACAGTCTCTGCCACTGGACCTTTCATCCAGTGGATCCTGACCCTGCAGCCTTATCCAAAGCTTCTAATCACTTCCAGACCATCAATCCTAACATGTTGATTGGTAAACTACATTTTGTTGGATTCATTTTATCCCTCAGTGGACGTGAGGCCAAAAAGATAAAAATACCCCTTAGGGGTGTGAATAGTCATTTTGGATCAAATGACCTCCAAATTGAATGCAACCACCTCCAACAAGTTTTAAATGTCATTTCAAGCTTGTTGAGCCTGATCCCAGACCCTGGGTCAACCTGGTTGACCCAGTCAACCCATGTCGACTCAAAATTTCCTTAAGGCTTTAATGGGTTATTTTAACCCATTGAACCCATTTCAAACTCCAAAATAGCTCCAAATCATGGCTCAAATATTTTTTTAATCATGGGCCAATCAAATCTAAGTCAAGTTGACTTGGTCAATTTAAAAAATACACAATCAAACTTTCCTATACATAGATTATTTCATTTAAACTTTGAACCTATAACCTTGAACCCTCTCCACCCCAGCTCATTAACCCTTCCCATCTGCCACTTCAGCTGGTTTGACAAGTTGTCTAGTTAAACCAGTCAACAAGTCTTCAAAACATCATTAAGTGATTAGGCCATTAAGTTAAAAATATCCCATTTAAATCCCATTTAACTCCAGCTGCTAGTACAGTCTCTAGAACAGTCCTAGGGGCATTCTAAGCCATTAGGTCAAGATCAAATGGCCACCATTGATCTCATGCCCAAGTGGGGACCAAAACCCACTTTCCACATGGCATGTCCTTGAGTTATCCTTCTCCCAGCCTTTCCAACCACTCCAGAGACATGTGGCAGCATTTAGGAGCTCCCCCAATTCATCCCAGACATTCATTTGGCCAGGGGACATCTCAATAGGGGGAAAACACCTCAATCAAGCATCATTCTCACCCTATCTCTCTCTCTCTCTCTCTCTCTCTCTCTCTCTCTCTCTCTCTCTCTTTCTCTCTCTCTCTCTCTCTCTCTCTCTCTCTCTCTCTCTAACCAGAGCTTTTTAAACCCTACATAAGTCAAAAAGGGGCTAATTAGGATCCGCTCTAGATGTCGGCCCCGTCCTAAAATAACTTTTCCTAAACAACATCCCTACCATTCTAACATTAAAAGACCGGATACATTTTTTTAAAGCGCCTAGGTGATTTAGCTGGCTCCCCAATCCAGGCCGAGGTAAGTCCAGATTTGCATTGCACTTGTTAGGTTCATGTTACTTTTTTTAGTACCCAATTTAGATTTAGGTTCTGAGGCAAGCTCAGGCTATAAGACCTCAACCTCTGGGAGTTGAATCCCAATTTTCTAATAAAATTAATCTCTTAAACATTAAATCTCTTTCAATCAAATTTAAGCCCAACACTTAGGATAGATTGAGGTGTTTCTAAAGTAATTCAAAATCTCAAAACGCCTCCTACCCTTGTTCCTTTGACTCCAAAAATAAATGTTCAAATTTGAACCAATCACGACTGAAAATTCCAACCCTTAACCTCCTTTGATATCCATCTTTGAAAATCTAAATAAAATTTCTACCGCTATTTTAATCGAGAGTTTTCATAGAAAATTTTGATTTCCTATGATGTAATTAACTACGAGGTCTTGCGCTTGTAGGAAATTTAGTAACCCAGACCAGATTTTCAAAATCAAAATTTTTAAAACTTTAATTAATTCTCTTTGGGGAAATTCAAAATCAATGATCATTATCGTCATTTTCAATCGATCGATAATGATTGATATCTTCTCTCTTCGGAGAGATATATCAATTATTATCATGGTTTTGATTATGAAATTAATCATCTTTTATCCAAATTATCATAGTCAAACAATTGATTAAATTCTATTTTGATCCTCTAGGTCAAATGTAATTCTCCCTTTGAGTTTGACTATGATAATCTAGATAAATTTGAAATTCTAAAATTTGAACCCATTAGGGAATGATATGTTTGTCTTTTGAGGTAGTATATTGTTCATAATGATGTGTTCAATTTCAAAATTCAAAATCTAATATTCCCAAAGAAAATTAATTCCTTTTCAAAAATATTTTTTTTTTCAATCAAAACAAACCACTCTCGATCCTCTTGGTGCTAGTGGTAGAGATCCTCCCATTCTTTAGTTCTTTGCTCTATGTGCTGACCCACTTTTTGCTTGAGATTAGAAAATTGGTGAGTCTAGTCATCCTATGAATATGTGTACTAATATGCTAGTGGAGGAGATGGTTGGGCTTGTTGGGCTCCCCATATTTCTTCCTCTTTTTTCTCTTCTCCTAAATGGTCCTACTTACACTACCCATTATAGATATGGTGGAATGAGGTATTATAAAAGTAGGAAGGAACATGATTGAGTTGTGTTGGCAAGGTGAGATTATACTTACAATCTAATATTTTGACAATTATATATCCTATAGCAAGGTTTTTCTTTATATGGGCTCTAAGACAGCTAATTGAAGTAAGATTTTTAATTTATGGATGTTCATTTTAGTGGCATTAAATTCCATTCCAGTCATGCAAAAGGAAGTCAGAACAAAGAAAATATGGATGATATTTATTCTATCACAAGCTTTGGGAATGATAGTGAGGTGAAGGGGGTGTTGAATGACACATACATTCAATACTATCATGCATATTAGAGGCTGGTGCTAGGGTAAGGGAGAGTTTTTAACTATCCTATTGACTTCATATCAACTATAATTAAATCTATAGTGATATCATAAGGTTTGGTACCACTATTATAAATGTGGAGGTATGAATGGAGATCATGTTTAGTGATTTCTACTTAGCATTGACAAACCATGTATTGCATAGATTACCTATAGCTAGTTATTATAATGTTGTTAAAGAATTGAAGGAAGAGTTCTATATTTCCGGGGAAAGCTAGGGAGATAATGAACTAAAGAGTTGTATTGAAAAAGATAAGTACTTGAAAGCTAAGCCACTCCTAACACTTTTGAGTATCTATAATGGATGCTTCTTGGTGACATTGACAGGCATCAACATCCTAGTCACTCCCAAATCTAGCATCCCTAAGTTTATAAGCTAGAATAATCCTTCCTCTCTTTCTATCAATCTAAAGGATCTAAGTAAGTAGAAGAAATGGGGTTAAGAGGTTTTGGAGTTATTTGAAGTGTAAAATAACTTCCTTTTTTATAGGTTGTACGAAGGGCTGCTCATATAGTACGATCAGCATAAGATAAATCATCCCATCGATTACTATATAAAGAATGATCAAATCAAATTGTCTAATCAATATCCTATAATATGATCTTTGGCTTAAATCATCCATTCATATAGTTGGCTAAAGCTTTGACTATGTCAAATTGTTCTATACAATGAGGTGTTCGTACTATACAATTTACAATAATGCATCATACTAAATAGTTAATATTATAATTATGATGTTTAATTATTTGAATCCACCATGGATCATATAGTATGAATGTGGTTTTGCAATTTTTGAATCCACCAGGGATCATACAATATGATAAACAATAATGGGTATTATATTTTATAATTTTTGGAGTTTGGGAGTTGTGCTTGTCTACATGTTTCATTTTTTTAGGGGTGGTGGGACCCACTGTGTGGCATATATGTTAATTAAGAATAAAATTACATATCCCTTAAAGGACCTTCAGCTTACTAATGCTCAGACAAACTACAAAAAATGTCAAAAGAAAACCTAAAAAGGTCAACCTCACAAAAAAGTAAAAAAATCAAAGTTAAGTACATTATGTGGTGGCCATAAGCCAATACCCAAAAAAATGAACGATGAAGTAAAATAGAATCAACACAACCTTCCCAAAAAAGGTCAACCTCCAGCTCAAATTTTAATGCACTAAAAATACCATGATAGATCTATAAAACACTATTAACACAAAAATAACTCTTTATCTAAACCACAAAATTGATAAAGTAAATTGAATCCTTTCTAGTAGAAGCACATGCAAAATTTTTTAACATAACAAGAAAAAGCCTGCCAGAATTATACAAATTAAAGCCACAATTACAGGCCTTAAAAAGTCCAAAAATGCCAGCCCAGCTTCCATACAGAGAAAATTTTAATGGGAAAACACTACCAAATTCTCCTCACCAACAACACAGATGAATTATAATACATGTAAGACATCAACAACATGAACATCATAACATAACTAAAACATGAATAACAGAAATAGCTAGGCCAATGATAGTAACTAAGCTCAATGAACCCATACCCATAGAAATTACAATTAGACAAGCACGTCAAGAGGCATTATATAGAAGGCAAATAATAATTCTCAGTCAAGATATTAAATCAATAAATGATAAAATAACTCATTAAGAAAATGTCAATAGTGTTAAGAGAGTTGATATTTGTATGTTTTACATTCTTACAACTTGTATTATTTTGATGATTTCAAATATTATTATTTTATGTATATATATCTCCTAATATTTTTTTGAAGATTTATTTTTGCTCTAGTGTGTACTAAAATTTCAGGAAAATCAACTCCAAGCTATGAAGACTTGAAATCAAATTTAGTAAATATTCATTTATAAATTATAAGTTTTGAATTGAGAGGGAGTGATTGTAATTGAGTGAAAAATCATAACACACACACACTTGAGGGAACAATTTTCATGAACTGATCGTACGGGACAAATCTAGTTCGTACGGGACGATCATGTCAATTAAGCCCTCGGAAGTGCAATGGATTGGACAGGCAGGGAGAAAATTTTCTAAGTCTTAATCGTCTAGGATGAATTTAACATTTGTCCCGGGATGAACGTCTTGGAATTCTCACTTTGCACTGTTTGTCCAAAAAATTAACCTTCGTCTCTAGACGAAACTCTCTGTATAAAATTGTACTGGATGAAATTTTCCTTTGTCTTAGAATGAAACCCTCTGTATAAAATCGTCCAGGATGAAACTTATTCATCCCAAGACGAACCAAACCGACTTACCTTAGTTTGTTACGTCCTTCAGGGATTTTGGAACCGACCTATGGAATAACCGTTTCGTACCGGACAAACCTAGTTCGTACAGGACGATTAGAGTGTACGAACATAATTCGTACAAATATACATCAGGATCATTTTCGACACTTTAAGTAAAGTCATCTGGGATGATCCACGATCGTACGGGACGATCCATTTCGTGATAACTTGAAATTTCTGCAGTTTTGGACGATTTTTCTTGTCTCTCCTATATAAGGTCCAATTTTTACTGCCACCAATTCTAATTGCTCATTGATCTTCATGCCTATTGAAAGAAGAGTCAAGGAGAGAGTGAGAGAGAGAATTCAAGGAAGGATTTCTACCACTGGAGCGTGAAGGCTTCGCTTGGTGTTCAAAGGTAAGATTTCCTACTTATAATTTGTGATTACTTCACTCTTTTTCTTTATTCCTTTTAGATTTCTTGTGAGAAGATCTGTCAAGGAGATTGGGTTCTCTGCCCACACTAGGAGAGTGTGAAAGGACGAAGGGTTCTCTGCCCATACTAGGAGAGTGTGAAAGGACGAAGGGTTCTCTACCAACACTAGGAGAGTGTGAAAGGATAAAGGGTTCTCTACCCACACTAGGAGAGTGTGAAAAGATGAAGGGTTCTCTGCCACACTAGGAGAGTGTAAAAGGACGACGGTTCTCTGCCAACACTGAGGATAGTGTAAAAGCACGACGGTTCTTTGCCTCACCGGGTATTGGTGGAAAGGGTGTTTGTAAAGGCTTCTCCGCCTTACTGTGTATGCAAAAGGAGAGACACTACTAGTATTAGTGCAATACTCAGAGGGTGCCTCTGGGGAGTGGATGTAGATCTGGTTTAGACCGAATCACTATAAATCTTGTGTCGTTTATTTTTACTGCTTTTTATTTTCTACATTTTTTTTTTGAAAAGTTATGGTTGAAAAAAACTTTTTATAAAAAATTTAATTAAAGTTTACTTTCGGTTCAAAAGATAAAAAAGAGGGATAATTTTTAAACTACCAATTCACCCCCCCTCTTGGTAGGCTTGGGACATTAACTTAGGTTTAACAACCTATTCACTAGACTCAACTTGCAGAAATTTTTACAAAACCTTTAGCCTTTGATACTTTAAGTACATTAAGAACAAGGCTTGGAGTGATTGATTTAAATGCTTAGATAAAAATGTTTTTCTGCAACATTGATTTTTTTGTTTTGTGTTCATTGTGTTTTCTAGTTAGTTTATGTGATATTTTCTTCTTAAAAAGGAATGCATTTAAGTATTGTCTTGTTTGTTTTTATTCGTTTTTGTTTTGAGTGTGAAAATGTGAATTAGGTCATCATCGTCCGGGACAAAAATTCTTTATACGGGATGATTTGTGTAATATGACAATCTGTGTTATTTCGAACCGTTTTAAGAGCAGTTTTTAATGTAATTCGTCTGTACGATCGTAACGATCGTCCGAGATGAAATATTTTTCAAACGACGGGATGAATGAATGCAGCAGTTGAATGGATAAGACAATTTTTAATATGAACTTCGTCCTTATGAACCTTTGGTTCGTCCAGACTAACACATGTCGGTTCATAGCGGGGGATGGTTTCCAACTTCGATAAAAATGAATTGAATTCCTGATTGTCCGAACAAACACGTGTTCGTCTGTATGATCGGTTTAGTCAAAAGCCTGTACGAAAGGATGTTTCATAAGTTGTGTGTTTACGAAAAGCCATTTCTTTTTTGACTCATTCGTTTGTCCATACAAAATTTTTTCGTACGGGACAGATTGAATTCGTACGGAGCGAACAAAAATTTTGTCTGGTACGAACAGTCATTTTTCCCCATAAATTGATGGCATTTTTTACTGAACAGTCATATTCACACATCTCTTTCAAACCTTTCTTCTCTCAAGATCTTTCAATGGCAAGTTCTAGCAAGCGCCAAAAGTCTTTGACTAAGGGTCCACCAAGAAACACTTCTGAAGAATCCAATGAAGAATCCTATGCTAGGTTTGTCTCTACGAAAATTACCCCATCTAGAGTACTCCTATAGGCAGAATTAACTTTTAAGGTAATGCATTTTTTTACCTCTACTCTATTTGGCTTAATCCTCACCTTGGTACACTTCTACAACAAGGAAACCTTTCATTATTTTTTAGCGAACATGTCTTTCAACTCTGACCATTCTATCATCAGTTCCTTTGTTTTTTAAAAGAAAGTTGAAATCACCAAGGCTGACCTTAGTATCTTCCTAAACTTAAGGACTGAAGGATTAAGAGCACACACCTTAACCTCCAGAAATTTTAATTGGACTGAAGAAAATCGAATAATTACAGGAGTAAACTTTAAGGATCATTTACCTAAGGTAGCAACTTTAGTTCGTGATGCCCGTATCATCTAGCACGTACTTAGAACTTCCATTATACCTAAAGCTGGTGATAGAGTCAATATCACACCTCTTCTTTCTATTGTTACCTTCTTGATAATGACCAGACAACCTATAGATGAGGCCAAACTCCTAATTGACTACATTTATGGCCTTTCTGAAATTGATCATGTTGATCATATAAAAAGAAGAACATAGCATTAGGACATCTGATTGCCTATATTTTGGAAAAGAAATATGATTTGATTCATCCAGAATAAGATTTTGAAGAACCACTCTACTACAATGATGCATCCTTTAGAGCTATCTTCAATAAGGAAGAGCCTAGAAAAACTCATGTTGTTCTGAGTGAAACAGAAGAAGAAGCTGAACCTACATCTTCTACTGAACCAAATTATCAGAATTTGGTTCAAAGATTTGACAATTTAGAGGCTCATTTTGATCAAAAGTTTGATCAAATTGAAACTCATTTACAATAGTAGGATATTCAGTACAATCAAGATATGGGATTTATGCGTGATCAGATAAATAACATAAATACCAACATGCTTATGATGAGTAGTTACTTCAACTTCTTTGGTGCAACACCACCACCTCCTCCTCCAGATCAGGGTCCATCTGAATGATTGTTGTGTTCATTTTGTGTTTCTTTGTAGTTTATGTGTTTGTTATGTGTTTATGTGGTTTATGTGTTTGTTATTTTCCTTTAGATTGTAGTATTTTCCTTATTTTAGTTATATTTCTATTGATATCTTGAACTTAATTGTAATATCTTCATTTGATATCAATATATGTTCCAATTTTTTGTTGTTTAAGTATTTTTGAAATGTGTGTTAGACTTTATGGCATTCATTATTTTTTAATCATAATAGTGCTTTAACCAAAATTATAAATTAAAATTAATTTCATTAGAAAATCTAATTATTCTAAATTTAAGTATTGCTTATAACTTGATATTATTAGAATTTTCAATTTCATGTCTCTTATTTAGACTACATTATCTTTAATATTATTATTGAAATTTAGATGTTTTCTTATTTTGTATTTAGTTTTTCAAATAATATTTATGCACTTAGAAAATTTTGAAATTTTGGATAATTGATTTTGTAAAGAATTCAATTACTCTTGAAAATTGTACAAATGTACAAAAATCAAAAGTATTGCACAAAAGTTTGCAATAAGAAAAGAGGCATAAAATAAGCACAAAGTAAAAAGATGCACAAAAATGTGTCATAAAATTGAAAAAGATGCACAAAAATGTGCTATAAAATTGAAAAAGATGTGCAAAGTGCCACATGTGGTAGTTACTTCTTTCCGGACTCTTTTAATCTCCTAATTCAAATTGATCTTATATTCATTTATAATTAACATTGAAATTTGAAATATAAATTTTTTTATTCATCCTTATTGCAATAATTTTCTTTATCTTAACGTCTAAATTGACTCATGTCTTTGAAAAATTCTTTTCATTATCTATGTTATATCACTTTTAAAATTATATGAAATTCTATGATTTCTCTAATGTTTTAATTTTAATTGCATACCTTATTTCAATCACTTTCAAGATTTAATTATCAAATGAATTTCATACTTCTGCCTACATTTCAAAACTTCTTTTCTTCTTCACTTTTTGCTATTGTCAAAAAGGGGGAGCAATTGTATGTTTGTTTTGTTGTTTTTGTTTGATTTAGTTGTGTGTTTTGTTTGTATAAAATTTTTGAAAAATAATTTTTTTGAATAAACTTATGTCTCCTTATTTTTTATGTATTCATCAATTCAGGGGTGGTATCATGTTAAATTGTATGTTTGTTTTGTTGTTTTTGTTTGATTTAGTTGTGTGTTTTGTTTGTATAAAATTTTTTAAAAATAAATTTTTTGAATAAACTTATGCCTCCTTATTTTTCATGTATTCATCAATTCAGGGGGAGTTTAGGAGATTCTTAGAATTTGAAATCCTACAAACAATAATTGTTTTTCCATCATAAAAAGGGGGAGATTGTTAAGAGAGTTGCTATTTGCATGTTTTACATTCTTGCAACTTGTATTATTTTGATGATTTCAAATATTATTATTTTATGTATATATATCTCCTAACATTTTTTACTGCCACCAAATCTAATTGCTCAATGATCTCGTGCCTATTGAAAGAAGAGTCAAGGAGAGAGTGAGAGAGAGCATTCAAGGAAGGATTTCTACCACTGGAGCGTGAAGGCTTCGCTTGGCATTCAAAGGTAAGATTTCCTACTTGTAATTTGAGATTACTTCACTCTTTTTCTTTCTTCCATCTAAATTTCTTGTGAGAAGATCTGTCAAAGAGATCGGGTTCTCTGCCCACACTAGGAGAGTGTGAAAGGATGAAGGGTTCTCTGCCCACACTAGGAGAGTGCGAAAGGACGAAAGGTTCTCTGCCCACACTAAGAGAGTGTGAAAGGACGAAGGGTTCTCTACTCACACTAGGAGAGTGTTAAAAGATGAATGGTTCTCTGCCCACACTAGGAGAGTGTAAAAGGACGATGGTTTTCTGCCAACACTGATGATAATGTAAAAGGACGACAGTTCTCTGCCTCACCGGGTATTGGTGAAAAGAGTATTTGTAAAGGCTTCTCCGCCTTGCTGTGGGTACAAAAGGAGAGACACTATTGGTATTAGTGCAATAATCAGAGGGTTCCTCTGGGGATTGGATGTAGGTCTGGTTTAGACCGAACCACTATAAATCTCGTGTCGTTTATTTTTACTGCTTTTTATTTTTTGCATTTTTTTGTTTGAAAAGTTGTGGTTGAAAAATACTTTTTATAAAAAATTTCATTAAAGTTTACTTTCGGTTCAAAAGATAAAAAAGAGGGATAATTTTTAAACTACCTATTCACCCCCCCTCTTGGTAGCATTGGGACATTAACTTAGGTTTAACAACATATTCACTAGACTCAACAAATAGCCCATCACAAGGTCACCTAGAATATGGGAAAGAAAATAGAAGGATCAAAATCATAACCATTGAAATGGAAATGACACTTAACATTTAGGAAGTACCTAGAGAAAACACATAACCACAAAAAAAAAATAGCACCAAAATAATGAGACTCCGATATTAAAAACAACTGCAATGTCCATAGCATTAAGATCCAATTTTGAGTAAAGAACTAGCTCCGATGTTCAGTATCAGACTTTTCATGACTAAAATAGCCTACTAACTACTCAAATATAACCTAGGAGTAGAGGCTTACAGGAGGAAAAAAAATTAAAGCATTACGATAAGACATAAAAATAACATATAAAAAGAAGCATTGATCTATAAAAGCCAAATTTCAAATACTAAGATTGAAGTAGTCTGGATATGATGAATGTAGAACTATGAAAGGATGAAAGGAACATCAAAGAAATCCACGTTAACCCAGAAATACCAAGCAGTTATCCAACACTGATAATAACCATCCTTAAACATAACTCTAAACCCAACAATGAAATAAATTGATCCTATAAGGATCAGAGGATGAGAAGATGAGTAGCATAAGTGAAAAAAAGTTATACTCCAAAAAGTTATAATCACAACCAGATAAAGCCAAACTGAATGTTCATGAGAGGTGTTAAACCCTAAAGAACTAGCACGAGGATAACTAAGAGGGGTAGATTTAAAAATCTTAAATAAAATGGAAAAATATTTTTAATCTTTTTAAATATTTTAAAATAAAACAATAAACCTTGATGTATAAGAAAAAATAATTTTCATGATACCAATACAATCAGATTTTTCAATCATAGAACAAATCACAGAAAAGTGCAAAGATAAAATGCGCTAAAAGTAATAAGAAAGAACACACCAAATTTTATAGTGATTCGATCAAATCTGACCTACATCCACTCCTTGGAGACTCCTTCTCCAAGTATTAAATAAAATTGAAGTGACTCTCCTTTTTCTCCCACAATAAGGCAGAGAAGCCCTTATAAAATCTTTCCACCGACACAATGAGGTAGAGAACCTTGAATCCTTTTACTCCCGTATGGAGTTGACAAAGAACTTGGAGATCCTTTTTCAACCACTTAGTGAAGGAAGAGAACCTGGATCTAATGCTAAAGATAATCTCCTCAAAGCCACTAAGGAACTAGAGGAGCAACTTGAGGAAGATGAATAACACCTTACTTGGAGAACCTTTTGTGATTCCCTCACAACTCCCCCTCACAAGGATCTCTCTCTCAAGCTCTCCCTCTTTCTTCTTTAAGCTTCCTCTTGGATCAACTCCATAGCAAAAGATTAACTTAAGGGTTAATATAATTGCTTAAATAGAGAGCCTCCAAAAGAAGGCCTAATTTTATGATCGTCCTGTATTATTAGTAAAAAATAACCCTTTTGGCCAGAATGATCACCTTACTCTATACAATCAGTACAAGTATTTGTACAAATCTTCTCATATGATCCTGTGATCATCCTGGCTGATTTGTGATCGTCCTGGCTGATTAGTTCAAGATACTTTATTGATTGTTTAGTACAACATGGGATGATGGGTGGCGATCTTTATATTGACCCACAACTTTCTCAGGATGTCTAGTATATTTCTCTTAGATGATTAGAAGAAAATTATAGTATTTCATCTTGAACAATAGGAGATCATCCTATAAAATATACTAGATTGTCTAGTATAATCAAAATGGATCATCATATATGATAAGATTGAATAATTTAACCATAATTTATTCCCCTATTCACCAGAACAATATAGGTATGGTTGTCAAAAATCATCCAGGATGATGTATATTATATTTTACGATCAAAACAAAATTTAAAAATTAAAAAATTATCTAAATTATGTTTGGAGCCTGTTTTTCATCATGTAAATTGATCGTCATGGATGATATGGATCATCCAGTATAATTAGTTTAATCACTCAAAATTAGCATGGATGACCTAACCAAAGTTTCTATTTTTAGCTGATCATTTAGTATAATTTAAAATCATCTTGTATGATTAGGTCAAAAATAGAAAAATACTCTAACTCACAAAATTTCTCCGCCTTAGTGTGTGTGTGTATTGTTACTTAGCTTGGGGTCCAACATATTCAAGATTTGACTAAAAAAAAGGTAAAAAATACATTGAAATGAAATTACAAGCACACTCAACCCTAATCTACCCAATCTTGAACTTATTTGTATTGCAAGTGATCTCTATGAACCTGAAAGGTTATTAAGCATGACAAATAAAATGAATATGCAATAATAGCAGGGGTAAAAAATAATAATATTTATTATCATCAAAAGTATAGTATTTGGATCCAAATTTGCATCCTAAACACAAACCAACATAAGGGAAAACCAAGGAAAATTCATAAATGAATTTGAAAACAAAAACCAAATAACCAGTTGAATAATCCTAAGAAAAGAGACCCAAACCCATAGTAGGACTCATAAATAATAGGACCATTAAGTGAAACACATGGATCTTCACGCAACAATTATCACTAAAACTTAAAGTGATAAAGGGAAAGAAGGCATACAAAAGGATAAACCCAGGAGCCTAGAAATGACCAACCAAAAAGGAAAAAGCAAGGGCAAGGAAGTAGCCCCCAACCCAAAAAAAGGTATTAGCCTTGACATAGGGTTAACAAATTCTATCTAATGCAATTAGGCCTTTTCAAAGATTTAGGTAAATTAGGAGAACTAAAATTGTGAAACAGTCTAGATGAAAACCATGATTGGCAAGGCAATCAGCATAAGCATTCCCTTCCTTAAGGACAATTGTGATGGTGTAGTTTGAAAAATATAACAGTTGATTAATTATATATATATAATCTTTTCCAACATAAATTAAATCTAACCAAGCAAGATTAGCAATTCAACTATAGTTTGCAATGAAATTATAATTTTTGCAAGAAATTAAAAGTTCAAAAAATAAAGGAGTAGAAAAAACTTGATAGAACACACCAGACTTTTATAGTGATTTTGTCAATCTTGACCTACGTCTACTCTCAAGAGTCCTCCTGTCTAGGTATTGCATTAATACTATAGCGAATATCCTTTAGCCCCCATAGAAAGGAAAGGAAGCCCTTACAAATCACTTCCACCAAACCTGGTGCAGTAGAGAACCAAAATCTATGTCACCCTCCTAGTGACGACATCAATCCAGTGAAATATTTCTCACCCTCTAGGTTATGGCAGAGAACCTTTAAAATCTTTTTCACCCTTCTGGTGTTGGTATACAACCTTTAATACTTTTTTAACTCCTTGGTGAAGGAAGAGAACCCACAAACCTTGACTCTGAAGCTTCTATCCCAAGTGAAACTCTAAGAAGTTACCAAGGCCACTAGAGGAAGTAAGGTGCAAGCTTTCTTGGAGCAACCGTGTGAAAACCCCTCACACTCCTTCTATCTCATGCACAACCTCACCAATTTCCTCTCCAAGAATAAGATCTCACTCACTCATTCTCCCTCAGAGTTCCATTAATAGCTAAATGTGTCCTTGAGACATGTTTAAATTGCTTAAGGAAATGGATTTAAGAAAATCTCAATTAAGTCATCACTTTTTATATATTATGATTAGTTTAAAATAGAGGTTTGTATGGTAAGATGAAATAGTCATTCACATAATTGTTCAATTTTTGAGCACTTATCATACAATACGATCGAATGTTTGTATGCTACGATTAGTTCAATTTGTTCATACAAGATGATCACTAGGATGATTGGAAATCTTCTCTGTCAATTGTCTAGTATGATTTACATTATACTATATGTTTAGTTCAAATGTCAAGGGTTTGTCTAGTATGATTAACATTATATTATAAAATTAGTTCAAAAATTATAGTTTCATCCAGTATGATATTTGGGATAATCTAATTTCATCTCTGTCAGTCATGCAATATGATCTATATCATATAGTATCATTGGACATATTTATTAAAGCTTGATTTGATTGGCTAATAATAATTTAAGTAAGATTTTAAATATCATACAGTGCAATTAGTTAAAAAATCAATTTTCAAAATACTTGAATCATATCTCTGCTAGGGTTTTTTGATGGAAATGAATCATAAAGTATGATTAGTTCATAAGAGTTAATTATGAAATTAGTTGTTAAAAATTATTTTTTATATAGTTGATCATACACAATGATTAGAATTGTATGGTACATTAAGTTAAAAAAATTTTAACTCACTTTTATCACTCCCCTATGTGTGTGTTCATGGTCGCCAATTTATCATATACCCTTACCTGGCCAGTCTCAAGTAATATAAAATAAATGAAATTAAAAATTTAGGCTTTTTTTGAAAAACATTCTTTTTTACTAAAACTTAAGCCTTGATAATTCTTGAGTGGTGTATGTTGTACATGAAATGTTAGTATACATAGAAAAATAATATCCAAGGCATATTCTAAAAGAAATAAAATTTTACTCAATAACATTTGTTATCATCAAAATCACAAGACAAGGATCCTGGATTGCAACAATATCCCCCTTTTTTAATAATGGAAAATAATATTACTTACCTTCTATGAATCTAATATAGCTAATATTTTTTATAACATATAATAGGTTAATTTAGTCTCGATAATCCATATTTGTAAAACTTTGCATGATATGTAAAACTTAAGGAAGTTAGTAAACGTTGAATAATATATTAATTTAGAAAATAAGATGAGTGCATACATTGAAACTATTGGAACATGCTATTTATTACTTAGTAATGGTTTTATTTAAGAATTAAAAAAGACTTTTACGCACCTACTTTTTTTTTTTGAAAATGGATTTTTGTTTCAAAATATAACTTTTAGATATTTCATTATCTTTATTGAAACTTCTATTGGTTTATATTTTAGATTTAAACTTATAAAAAATTATATTTTTCTGATGGTCTTTTCTATATTAGTATGTATAATAGTAGCACTGATAATATAATACATAATTAAGCTAGCATTAAAGGATATATTACAAATAAAAATTTCTCTATTTTTTAACACTGAAGATTATGATATATCTCCATAAATAGGATTAAGAGATTGATGAATGAACAAGTGCTTACTATTTAGATTTCACTAACTTTAATACTTATGTGAGTTGCATTAGGGGTAAGTAAACAATCAGGCCAAAGAAAAGTGCAAGAGGAGTGCAAATATTTTAAAGATCATACATACTAATATTTATTATTTGGATATGAATTTTTATGATCCAAAATATTTAATCAACTTCATTGATGATTATTCATTATATATTTATCTTTATCTAATTCAAAATAAAAAGTAAGCATTAAGTTCCCTTAAGAGTTTTAAGGAAGAAATAAAGAAACAATGTGGAAAACAATTTAAAATTGTGAGATGAAATAGAGTTGGTGAGCATTATGGAAGATATATCAAGAAAAGAAAAATGTTTACTCCATATATAAGGTTTCCTTAAAAAAAAGAGGATTTTTTCCCAAAAGATTTTACTTGGCTCACCTAATCAGAATTGTAGCTGAGAGAAGAAATTGAATATTGAAGGACATTATGAGAAGCATGGTTAGTGGTTCTAAACTAAGTTCTTGTGAACTAAAGTTCTCAAGACGACTGTATATATATTGAACATGGTTCCAATGAATGATGTTCCTAAAAATCCCTTTTAATTTGTGGAATGATTGGAAGCCAAATTTACAACATGTATGGATATGACAATGTCAGGGTGAATTAAGAATTATAATCAAATATATAATTAATTATACCCAAGGAGTTAGTAGGTATTTTATTGGAAATACTAAAAGTCTAAGAGTTATGGATTTCATTATCCATTTAATAACATTAGGATTTTAAAATCAAGAAATGGAAATTTTCTTTAGAATGACATGATTAGTGGGAGTGATCAGTTACATATCTTAGTTTATACAAAGGAAGATATAGATGCTTAAACTTTCATTTCAAGTGACAAGTTCATTATTTACCAT
Organism: Dendrobium huoshanense; assembly: GCA_016618105.1. Classification (NCBI taxonomy): domain Eukaryota; kingdom Viridiplantae; phylum Streptophyta; class Magnoliopsida; order Asparagales; family Orchidaceae; genus Dendrobium; species Dendrobium huoshanense. The sequence goes on from CM028358.1 coordinate 36,078,870, forward strand.
AACACTCCTCTTGTCCAAATGGGTGTTAGATAACCATTAGTAGAGATTTCATGAGCTACTAAAGTAGATATATTTATACAACCAACTGTACAAAAGGAGGTCTTTACAACATTAAGAAGATCTACTAAGAAAAGATGATCAGTAGTTCCTAGTGACTATATTGTCTATCTTCAAGAGTCAAAATATAAAACTAGATGTAAAAAATGAACTTAAAATATTTCTAAAGACAAGAGTTAAAAAGAATTTGATATATAGATTGATGCCATGAAAGATGAGATGAATTTTATAGGATAAAATAAAGTCTGGGCTCTTATTGAGTTGTATAATGATACAAAAACCATATAGTGTAAATAGGTCTTTAAGATAAATAGAGACTCATTAAGTAACATAGAGATATATAAAGTAAGACTTGTTGCAAAAAAATTCACTTAACAAGGACTTAATTATAAAGAGACATTTTCTCTTATATCTAAGAAAGGCTCCTTCAAAATTATTATCACATTTATTGAACATTTTAATTTAGAGCTATAATAAATGGATATGAAAACTACCTCAATAATACTCTAGAAAGATTCTCCTCTAGTGAAGATGAAAATTTAGTGTGTAAGACTATGAAGTATGTATATGGATTGATATAAGTATTTGTCAATGGTATTTAAAATTCCATGACATGATTCATTATTTGATCTTGTAGAGGATATCAAAGATCAATGAATATAGACTAGAAGGTTAGTGGGAGCAAATTTTTTTAATCCTATATGTGGATGATATTTTACTCGCAACTAATTATAAGGCGTTATTATGTAAGGTAAAGAGTATTTTGTCTAAAATTTTGGATATAATGGATATGGGTGATGTATCATATGTTATTGGCATTAAAATATAGAGAGAAAAACTTCAAGATAATAAAATTTGTCTTATATAAAATGTTATATGTTTCTTTTTTGAGATCTATATTAATAAAATGTTATATGTTTCTTTTTTGAAACCTATATTTTGCATTAAAAAGAAAATAAAACTATTACAAACTATGAAGTGATAGAAATCCCATCACATTCCTTCTTTAACAAAGATAGAGAAGAAGATTAAATATTATTTTCACTAATATTATCCAAAAAAAAGAGTAAAAACACAAGACTTGGTAGATAAATAAGCCAACTTTACATTCTCTACAAGTAAAATGGAATAAAGCATGGTTATAATCATGTAGAAAAAATCCTTCTTCAAGGAATCCTTTGCAAGCCATTTAGAATTCTTCATGGAATTCTATAAAATCTTTATTATATTTTCATTATGATTTTCTTATATGATGCCCTTTCTTTCAAACATAAAATCTTAAAGTACCTCCCTTAAGAATATGACAACAAAAAACTCCAACGAAGATATATCCCAATGCTGAGTTTTGAATTTAAAAGCAAGCATAAATATGTCTTTGTGATCTTTGAACACCCCACCAATTCCTACCTGGTTGTACCTGAGGATAAAAGCATCTATATTAACTTAATTTCAGTATGGTGGTGGAGGGTGAGAAAATGTTTGCAGCTGTGTAGTTAGTTAATGCCCCGGTCTACCAAAATAGAATTAAAATGTGGCTGAATTATAATACTTTGAATAGTAGAATCTATCACATCAAAAGTTACTGTAGACTCACCATATTTAGCTGTATTCCTATTTTTCTAAGAATAATAAACTATTATAAAATAAACTCTAACAATATTGGGATTACTCCTATATACATTTTCCAACTCAGCACAACATTCACTTAGCAAATTTTTGCAGGTCCCATTGAACATTAATTCTCTTGATGTTCACCTTTGTGCCCTGACTAAAGATGGTATCTTTAGATTAAAGGCTGCTTGGCATTCCTTTAGAGCTAAGATAGAGGCTTCTAAGATTTTCAATGTGACATGACATAAAAGTTTTCCTTCTACGGTTTCTATTTTTGTTTGGTGTATTTTACATAATTCTTTCCCTATGGATGATAATTTGATTAAAAAAGGTTTTATCCTTTCATCTAAATGCCAATGTTGTTATCATATGGACAATATGTAATATGGTTTTGTTTTTATTCCTTGTGCTGTTAAAGCCTGGACTTATTTGATAATATTTTGCACTTGAAATATTTTAATGCTAATGCTTCTATTAATTCTTTACTTAACTATTGATTTTGTAATTCCAAAGGTCATATCAGGAATGCTATTCCTTCTCTTATCCTTTGGTTTTTATGGATGGATAGGAATAATTCTCATTTCAATGGTGTAGTTATGAATCATTGTGGCCCTTTATTCTCCTAAGAATTTCAAAAACTATCTCATTTATGTGGTTGAATTTGGAATTAAACTGGATGCGAATAGTAAATATAATGTTCCTATAAGTACCTTTTGGATGTAGCCTCCTGTTAATTTCTTTAAGTTAAGTTGGATGCTATTTACATCAGTTCTATGGTAGGCTGTGGTGGTGTCATCAGAGATTCTAATGGTAAATGACTTTTGGGCTTTGCTGATCCTCTTTATAATTGTGATGGTAATGCTGCTACCACCTTTGCTATCCTTTATGGTTTTAGGCTTTATTTTTCTTTTGATTATATTAATATTATAGTTAAGATTGGCTCTACTTATTGTTATTAGTCATTAATTTTGAGGGATGATAATGCTTGTTCTTTTATTTTGTTTTGCATGAAGAGGGACATTAAGAATTTGTTGAGCCTGTCAAACTGCTCATTTTCTATTATTAATGTAGAGGGCAATGCTTGTGCTCATGCCATTTCCAAGTGGGACTATGGTATGGATTCCATGGAGGATTTCTTTGATTTTAATCTCCCTTTTCATGTTAGAGGCCTTATGAATTTGGATAAAATTAGTTTACCTTATGTTATTCCTTAAGTTTAGTGTGATTATTGGTTATATGGCGGTGTATTTTATAGTTTTTTTATTTCCTGGTGGGTTTTGATGAATTTCTCGGGTGGATGGACTTTGTACCCTTCCACTGGGTTTATTTTGTGTCTGTTTTGTGTTTATTGGAGCTTTCTGAGTTTGGTTATATTTCCTTTTGCTGCCATGTTATGGGGTTGAGTTAATGGCTTTTTGAGGTTTGTTGGTCTTTGGATTACTAGTTTCATGATTTCTCTTATATGGATTCCTGGGGGCTTGATGTTTCTAATCTGTAAGATTGGCAGTGTTATTTACATTTTTCATGTTTCTATTACCATGATGGATTGGAACCCTTTCAGGGGTGGTTGGGATTTCTGCATTTCCTTCAGCTCATTTGGGTCTTGTTGGTTTCTATTCTCAAGGTCTATTTTGGGTTTTATTGGAATCTTTTGAGCTGGGTGGTTGGTGTTCTTAGGTTTTTCTAGATCTTGGTTTTCAAGTTACTTTCAAGGATCTTAATTATAGTAAGGGCTATCTGGTGTACTCTAGTTGGTTGGGGGTGTTGGTTTTGGATGCTTATTTCTCATCTTCTTGGCAGGGGTTAGTGATATTATTCTTATGTCTTATTACTTGTATCTGAGTTGGTAGATTATGGGGTGGTACCCCCTTTGTCCGGGTTGCTTACCATTTTGGTGGTTTTTGATATTCTTATTAATGTTTTCATCCTAATCTCTATTATTACTTTTGTTTTTCTTGCATTTCTATGTGTTATACCTTTTTGTAGAATGTTCTTGTTGATGATTTATTGATAGGGATGCTGGAGCTGACTGCTATTTTTTGTAGCTCTCTATTTTTGGGTGCTCTCTCCTTTGCACGGTAGAATGTACTTAGGATTTTTTGTTCTTTTTCTTTGTGGGGAACTCAAGCTCTTAGGTTTTTATGATTTTATTTTTATAGCTCTTTGAGCAGTAGTGAGCTTGAGTTCCCTTTAAGGACCGTGTAATTTCTTTTTAATGAATGCGTAGGCCCCACCATAGGTTTTCTCAAAAAAAAAAAAAAAACATAGTTGGATGCTTACCGACACAATACTTTTCTCTCATAAATTTAGCCCAAATAAAAGTTTTGACTTAAAATTAAACCATAATTTAAAAGAAAATTCCTTAGAAAGATCATACATATTCTTGCAACCCAACCTCCCATCTTCAAAAGTACCACAACAATTAGTCCAAGAAGACCAAAGAACTTTAGAATTCACATTGAAACCACACCAAAAAAACTTGGTTAATAAATTTTCAAACCTATTACAAATAGTGATGGTAGGTTATAAAATTTGAAAAATATAAAAAGGTAAGGAACACAAAACACTTTGAATAAGGACGAATCTACCACCAAAACTAAGAAAATTATAATTCCAAGAATTCAGCTTTTTCTGCACAAAAGTAATAAGTTCATCAAAAAGAAAGTTTTTCTTTTTACCCTTATAAAGGGGGTGAAAGTTTGTTAGGGATGTTAAGCCCTATGAACTTAGTCCCAAGCTAACCAAGATGGGGTGTGAATTGGTATTTTAAAAAATTTCTTTTCACAAAGAACAAAAACACATAAATCAAAATCACAGCACGAGAAAAACAATGCGGAAATAAAAGTACGGAAGCAAGAAAATAAGAACACAGAGATTTATAGTGGTTCGGTCAACTTGACCTACGTCCACTCCTTGGAGGCACCCTCCAAGTATTGCACTACAAATGTGACTCTCCTTTAACCCCCACGGCTAGGCGGAGAAGCCTTCACAAGAACCTCCTTTTTGCCACCCCGGCAATGTAGAGAACCTATCTCCTTTTGCTACCTCCTAAAGCTGGCAGAGAACCAACAACCAGATGCTTACTCCTTACCTCTACCGACCCTTCCACGGACGATAAACTCTAGACGAAGAAAAAGTAGAGCGGTCCTTGAAGCAACCCTTGTGAATCCCATCACAAGCTCCCCCTCACAAGATCCTCTCTCTCTCTCCCTCTCTCTCTTTCTCTCCTCAAGGCATTCTCAGGTCAAGGCAGCAGCCAAAGGTTCTTTGAAAATATTGAACAAGAGCTATTAAATAGAAGAGCTTCAAAGTAGCTCATTAATTGCAAGTTGCCGATAATATCGTCCAGGCTGATATGGACATCGGCCTGACCGATCAGTACAAATCTCAGAAGATTGGCCAGAGCATCGCCCTGAATGCAAATTGGACAATTTAAAATTGGCTTGATCGTCCAGGCCGATCTCACGATCGTCCCGGCCGATCAGTTCAAATCAGAGGAAAATCTTCCAGAGCATCTCCATGAATTCGAGCTGGCTAATATTTATCGTCCTGAAGTAACCAAGGTTTTTGAATAGATCGTCCTGGTCGATCCTGCGATCATCCAGGACGATATGATTGTATCAATCATCCTTAATTACTTCCTTGATTTCCTGATCAATTAAGGCATAATTTGATAATATCGTCCAGGCCGATCAATGATCGTCCTGGACGATAATTTAAAAATACAGTATATCTTAATTGTCTATAGTGGCAACTTCTTTCTGTTTTGAGCTTATTATCTTGGCTGATACACGTATCATCCAGGATGATCTATTAATGACGGCTGCCTTCATTAAGAATCCTTATTTAGACTTTCTGTTTTAAGCCTGATCGTCCAGGACAATGTAAATATCGTCCTCGCCGATATGAGTAAAAATAGAAATTCTAAGTCTCTCAAGTGTGTGTGTAGGGTTACTTAGTATCAGTCTCTTTGATAATTACAAATAGACTCAAGAAGAGAAAAAACAAAGTACAGACTGACTCAACCCTAGACCTACGCAACCTTGAACTGGCTTCATCTGTTCGTCCAATCTTCGATTCTTGAAAAGTTAGAAGCAACATGGAGTCCAAGAGAATCAATAGTGTTTGTCAATCATCAAAACATAAGTCATGAAAATAGATTTGCAACAATCTCTCCCTTTTTGATGATGGCAAAACACTACGTAGATAATTAGCAAAAAACATTTCAGGATCGACAAGTGTAAGAACATCATAAACTTCTCCCCCTTTTGACATATCAAAAAGGAGGAGGGAACACAAAAGAACAATAGCAAATCACAACAATTTTTTTTTTTTTAAACCAAGGCATGAAAATGATGTAGTATTCCATGTGATTAATTTAAAAACTTGTGGGTTAATGAGTTAACAATCTCAACCAACCATAGAATAGTAGAATATCAGGTCATGGTTACCCTTAGCTCAGACATTTTCTTAGGGTAGAATCATCTTTTGAAATCAATGACCTAACTCAAAGAATTAATTGAGTATGAGAAAAAGAATCCATCTATCACTTGGTTTAAGACAAAACTATCTTTATAAAATAATGAACCAAAGTAAATCTGTCATGATTACAAAATAATCGAAATCAAGTCTTTGAGAACCAAAACTTCTAAGTTCTAAAAGATTTAAAAAGAGAGAATAGCTTGCTTTTGAGTGGGCTCTTTTTATGCCTCTTGTCAATTTGAGTGGCGCTTTGCGCTTCTTTTTATAGATTTTTAAATTTTGGCATCTTTGTGCTTCTTTTGTTGGCATCATTAGCCAAAATTTTTTTATTTTTGCAAGCTACATTCTCTTTTATGATCTCTTAAAAAAAAACTTAGTTGTGAATATATCTTCTCAGATATTAGAGAATAGGAGCTCTCTCTAACATAAGGAATATTTACCACAAACAGAATTAATAATCAAGGACAAGAGTAACGAGGGATCTTGATGTGACAAAGAAACTTTAAACATTATAAATACAAGATAGTTTTGCTTAAGCAAGCTTAAGAAAAGATCTCAATTTCATAAACAATCTTTAATTTGAGATAGACTTTTGATTAGAAAAGAAAACTATGCCACTAAAATAGGTTAGAGAAAGAGACACAATCACAAAATATTTTTACCATCTAGGAGATTAAGAGATGAAAACCACATTGACTACAAATTAAAAAAAAAACATGGAATATGTTATCATTTTAGCGATGATTTTGAAAACTAATTAAGAGAAAGAAAAAAGCAAAAGAAATTAAAACACACCAAAAACTAAAAAATAAAAAACAAAAACAAAAGAAAGTAACTAAAAGATCAAGTTTCATACAGTTATGTCAATCACACCCAATTTGATCCTTAAAGAACTGAAAGTGTCGAAAGCCAGTGGTTTAGTAAAGATGTCAGCCAATTGATTTTCAGTTGTCACATGGTGTAACTCAATGTCTTCCTTAGTCACATGATCTCTAATGAAGTGATGCCTAATGTCAATGTGCTTTGTCCTTGAATGTTGGATAGGATTCTTAGAGATGCATATGGCACTAGTGTTGTCACAAAAGATTGAGATGGTGCCTACAGGTAATCCTAAATCCAATACCTATTGTTTAAACCAAATGACTTGGGCCACACAACTTCCAAGAGCAATGTACTCAGCTTCAGCAGTGGAAAGTGCAACAGAGTTTTGCTTCCTACTAGACCAAGAGACCAAAGATTATCCAATGAATTGACAAGTTCTTGAAGTGCTTTTTCTATCCACCTTGCATCCTGTAAAATCAGAGTCAGAAAAATGAATAATCTCTAAAGAAGTGCTGTGTCTAGGGTACCAAATCCCTAAGCCTTGTGTCCCCAAAAGGTATCTAAAAATTCTCTTAACAGCAGTCAAGTGGGACTTCTTAGGATCAGCTTGAAATCTAGCACAAAGGTAAACACTAAATATAATATCAGGTCGGCTCGTAGTCAAGTAAAGTAGAGATCCAATCATGCCTCTATACTTCTTCTGATCAACAGACTTACCACTTGGGTCCTTATCAAATGGAGTACTAGAAGTCATGGGAGATTTAATTGGCTTGGCTTTGTCCATCTCATATTTCTTCAAAATATCCTTTATGTATTTTGTTTGATTTAAAAAGATTCCATCCTCCAATTGTTTTATGCTAAACCCCAAAAAGTATGACAACTCTCCCATCAAACTCATCTCAAACTTTCTACTCATTGTTTTAGAAAAATCATCACACAATTTCTTATTAGAAGATCCAAAGAGTATATCATCCACATAAATCTGAACAATGAGTAAATCATCTCCAACTCTCCTAAGAAAAAGGGTGGTGTCTACCCTCCCCTTGACAAACTCCCTCTCTAGTAAGAATGTGCTAAGCCTCTCATACCAAGCTCTTGGTGCCTGCTTTAAACCATACAAAGCTTTTTTTAATTTAAAGACATGATTTGGAAATTGGGAACTCTCAAAACCTGGGGGTTGTTCTACAAACACATCTTCTTTTATTTCCCCATTTAAAAAGGTACTCTTGACAACCATTTGAGAAAGCTTAAATCCTTTATAACAGGCAAAGGATAATAAAACTCTAATGGCTTCCAATCTAGCTACAGGGACAAAAGTCTCCTCAAAGTCTATCCCTTCTATTTGGTTATACCCCTTAGCCACCAATCTTGCTTTATTCCTCACCACCACTCCTGAATAATTCACCTTGTTCTTAAAGACCCACTTTATCCCAACTACACTTTGTCCCTTAGGTCTTTATACAAGCTCCTAAACATCATTCCTTACAAATTGATTCAATTCTTCTTACATTGCTAAAATCCAAAACTCATCAGTAAGGGCTTGGTTAATGGTGGTGGGTTCAGTCATTGAGATAAAGGCAGAGTGGTTCACCTCCTACCTAAGTTCATGTCTAGTCTTAAATCCACTAGAAGGGTCTCTTAAGATCAAATCCTTGGGGTGACTTGTAGAGTATCTCCAATCTCTATGCAAAGTGTGTGAAGGTCCAACCCTTTCATCCAAATCAAAATTTTTTACTTTTTGGGTGACTTCTCCTACTCCTTCATTTTTTGCTGTTCTAACCTATTCCCCAAATTATTACTCCACTAGAAATGTCTCCAACCTCATCATCATTTTCAACTCGAAGCTTCTTAGGATCAGATTCATCAAATACTACATGGGTTGTCTCTTCCACCATCAAAGTTCTCTTGTTAAACACCCTAAAAGACTTCCCAACACTAGAATATCTCAAGAATACTCCTTCATCTGATTTAGGATCAAATTTTCCCAAGTGAGACTTCCCATTGTTGTGAATAAAAACCTTACAACTAAAGACATGAAGGTGGGAAAGATTGGGTGTCCTACCCTGAAGGATCTCATAGGGTGTCTTTTCTAGTTTGGCTCTAACATTCACCCTATTCAACACATAACAAGCTATGTTAACTGCTTCAGCCCAAAGGTATTCTGGAAGTGAATACTCAGCAAGCATGGCTCTAGCGGCTTCCACCAAGGTCCGTTTCTTCCTTTCGGCTACCCCGTTCTGTAGAGGGGTCCTAGGAGCTGAAATATTGTGGCTAATCCCCTGTTCCTCACAAAAATCTCCAAATCTTTCATTCTCAAACTCTCCCCCATGATCACTATGGATGGTCAAAATCTCACAACTTAGCTTTTTCTGAATCCAAGTAGAAAATATTTTAAACTCCTCAAAGTTAGAAGTAACATGCAGTCCAAGAGAATCAATAGTGTTTGTCAATCATCAAAACATAAGTCATGAAAATAGATTTGCAACACCTTGAATCCTTTTACTTCCTCTTAGAGTAAGCAGAGAACCTGGAAATCCTTTTACTCCCTTATGAAGTAGTAAGAGAACCATGGAATCCTTTTAATCCCTCCTAGAGTAGGTAGAGAACCTTAGAATCCTTTTACTCTCTATTGGAGTAGGCAAAGAACCTTCAATTTGAAGCTAATGAAGGTCTGCCCAGACCAACCAAGGAATTAAGGAAGAAGCTTAATGAAGAGGGTGGAAACCTTGTGTGGAGCAAAGTTTGTGGATCCCTCACAACTCCCCATCACAAGGGTCTCTCTCTCTCTCTCTCTCTCAAAGCTCTCCTATCTTCCTTTTCTAAGCTTTCTCTCTCTCTCTCTCTCAAGTCATACCAATAGCAAAGATTAACTCAAGAATAATATGAGAACTTAAATAGAGACCTCAAATAGAAGCCATAATTTTTATTATGGAGACACTGATCGTCCAGTAGGATCATACATTCGCCCTATACGATTTGTTAAAAAATACCAATTTAGCTAGTATGAAATACATTTCCCTGTCTGATAAGTTCAAGAGAAATATATTGATCATCTTGGATAATAATAATATAATCATGAATAATTAGTATAAAACTATTTAGCTTTTTCTAATATGATACCTGATGATGCCTTAACATCCCATGGAATGCTCTGTCATCTAGTACAAAATGGGTCAATCGTTATGGACGATTAGTTGAAAAACTATATTGTTCATCTGGTACAATAGGTGGTAAACCCTTACCATCCCATACATGTTCTTTGTCATCTAGAATAATCTTCAATGAATCCTGTATGATTTGATTAAATAAAATTTTACCTTAATTATTCTCTTAATAAAAGGATTAATTTAGGCATGATTGTCATCTATCATCCTGGATGATGAGGATCATCATGTACGATAAGTATAAAATTTAAAAATTAAAATATTAACTAAATTATGATTGATGGCTATTTTTCATAATCTAAACTGATCATCCAGTATGATACGAATCATACAATATGATTAGTTTAATTACTCTTAATTAATAAGGATGCAATAATTTGGGTTTTTTATTTTTAACTGATCATCCAATATAATAGAAATCATCCTGATAATTAGGTCAAAAACCAAAAAAAAAAAAAAAAAATTCTAACTCAACAACTCACTCCCTTGAGTGTGTGTGCAATGTTACTTAGCTTAGTGTCCACCAAATACATGACTTGACTCAATAAAGATAAAATTACATAAAAATTAAAATTATATACTTGCTCAAGCCTCATTTAGCCGGTCTTGAGTTGATTGAAGTTGTAGTGGACTTGTGGTCCTAAAATGTTAGGAGCATGGCAACAAAATAGATATGCAATAATAATAGTTATAACAAAAAAACAATGTTAGTTATCATCAAAATTAGAGTCCTTGGACCCACATTTGCAACACAATTATTCTAACTAGTCATTCATACTTTTTCTTAATTAGAAGTCACATATTATAAATATAATTATTAGCATTTGAATTCTAAATTGAATACTACAGCTTAAAGATTAGTTGTATTTATTGTTAAAATTGAAATTAAATAAGTTCATCAACATTTCTACTTTTTCTCTTAACTTATCCTTTGTGAATTTAATTATAAGATTTTAGTGAGACTCTAAGCTTTTATTTGAAACAAAATTTTGATTATACTTACTTTCTTTTTCTTCTTCTTCTTCTTTTCTTTCTAAATTCATTTCACTTTTACTTTTCTTTAGTACATAGTTTATAATATTGAATATCATTTTTGCTTACAATCTTCTTACATTTTTAATGAGTTTAATATAAGAATTTAATAAGTTTACTAATATCAATTTCAGGTTGCCTATGATTCATAATTTTGATATACTCATATATTTTTTTAACCTTAATTTTTTATCTTCAATTCAAAGGTCAATGTATAAACATATAACTTATATATTTAAATTAAGTCAATAATTTAAATTATCTAAGTTAGTAAATCATTTATTTTACATAGTTATAAAGTGGTGATCTAATGCCTTATTATTATCCTAATTTTATATAATTTTTAATAATTTTTATTAGGTTACTTAAGTAATGAAAAAGCAGAGACATTATTTGAAGATAATATAAATATTTAAGCATAAGAGTGTTTAATCAAATGTAAATAACAACAACATATACATTAGTAAATAATACTTGTTTTCTTATAAATGATAGAAAGGTACAAAAAATATGATATATATGAAACTATAACATAAAGTACAAGATAGATAGTGCATTCAACACCACTTTAAAACATCACAATACATTGGCTATCATAGCCATAACAGCAATCACGCTAACTCAACAACAATCCTTCACACAAAAAGACTAAAAATAAGATTGGCATTAACACATATATTAAAATATACCATAAATGAAAACTACTTATATATATATATATATATATATATATATATATATATATATATATATATATATATATATATATATATATATATATATATATATATATATTTAGGATTTTCCTTACTCATAATTCTTCTCATCCACAAGGTTTCAATCTTTGACAATTAAGCTTTAAGATATGAAAATTTTATTTATCATGAATTCTAATGACACCATTATGATAATTCTAATGATAGTATAAGGGCCAATCCACAAAGATTAAAGTTTTTCATGATAATATTTCTTTCTAAAATAAAAAAGTAAAATATCTTGATCAAGAGAAAATTCATGATCTAAAACTTCATATGCATGCATCTTTTTCATCTATGTATTATAGATTTTTAAAATTTCACAAACTATATTTCTGAATTCATGAACTGTATCAACTATTATAGAACCCAAGGTGATTAAAATAGAGGAGTCTTCATTTTTTACATGAACTTCACATCATGTTGAGGGCAAATGCTTTTATTTCTTTTCACTCATTACTTTAGAAATCTAGAATGTAAAGGAAGACACTCCCAAATACTATACTCAAGAAGGATTGATGTGGAAAAAAAATTAAAATTTCATCTTACCCTTAAAAATTTAAACCGCTACGATACGACCAAGTGCAGCAGTGCTGTGGTGTTTCCTTCACTCTCTCAAAATTTTTTAACAAACACTACCTCTGCTAAATCTAATATACCAAGCACATAATATATTAAAAGCTGGGTTGCCTCCTACAAATATCTAAGTTTATAGTATTTTGCCTTGACTAATTTTTTTAATTTGGCAGGGGTATATTGCTACTAATCCTAAAATAATTATCACTTGAATCTTTTTTCATTTTCTTTGGGTTATGTTCAGTATTGCAAGGCAATGTTCCAAGAGGTTTACTACTAACAAAAATTACAAACTGGAAAAATTGAGTTCCCAAATTTTTAATTGAAGAAGCTTGACTTTGCAACTGAGTTCCTAACTACATCATTACATCTTCCAATGGTAATTTATACTTCTAATTGATAAATTTTATTCGACCCTATATTATGTATATGTCTAAAATTATATCTGGTTGCTGAGGATTATTTTAATTTTATCCATGATTATTTTGACAAGAATTTTAATAATTATTCCCATCAATATTATTTAACAAATTAAAATTTTTATGGTTCCTCCAACCTATATTATATGCATTATAGTAAGGATTATTTTACTTTTCATCAAATTAATATTTTTAATCTCTTACACATTATTTTTTCAATTAACTTTTGATCTTCTAATTGAATGGATGATTCAGTTCTAAATTCTACATTTTCTTCATTTAAACTAAACATCTTAAATTTTTTTGTAACTTGTGTAGTCAAAATTGACAATGTATAAAATTCATGTAATCCTACTAATCTCCAAGGATTTACCCTATAAATAGGCCACTGGAAATAATTAGTATACATTCCCTCAATACATGCTTCCTTAAATGGCTTAGATATTAATGATCCTCTAGCTACAATATTTATTATTGCTCTTAGAAATCCTAATAATCCATTATAAAACATTTTAAAAACCAATCAATCATGCAAACCATGGTGAGTTCATTTCCTAATTATTTTCATAAATCTCTTCTGATTCTCATATTTCGTTTCTCCTTGAAACTGGATAAAATTAGTTAGTGATATATTATCTAAGTTTAGTAGGCTTTTAAGCTGTGAAATAATTTGTAAGAAACTTATGAGCCAACTCATTCCAAGTTATTATAGAGCGTGGGGGTGAAGAATTCATCCACATATTAGCTTTATCTCATAGAGAAGGTGGGAACAATCTAAGTCTAACAGCATCATCTCTAACACCGTTACACTTAAATGTTATACAAATTTTTAAGAATTTTACTAAGTGTAAAGTGAGATCATCAATAGGACTTTCCCAAACTTGAAATTTATAACCATTTAAATTATAGAAAAATTTAATTCAAAATGATTAGCATGGATTGTAGTCTATTAATGATTTAATGAATTTAAGCTACTAAAGGGTTAGTATAACACTACGAGGTCAAAATTGATCTTGATCTAATACAAGTTTAGTAATTTTCATAATCTTTTTACTTATTTAAATTTTTTAAAGGGTTCTTTATATTTCATCATAAAAAAATAAAAGTTTATTTCTTTGTCTATAAAGCATATAACCATGAATATGTAATAAATAAATAAAATAAAACAAACCAAATAAGATATAACTAGGTCTAGCTACCTAATTAATTCAATAATATAAATAAAATCTATAAAAGGTAAAATACTTCTCTATCAATGATGCTAAAAACTTGATAGGGGCTATAAAGTAAACATTTGAATTGTATAAAAATCTTGGACTCTATCACCCCAAAACAATACTTAGCATTTCTCATATAGAAATAAGAACAACCCCTATCTAATATACATAAGTATAGGAGCTGAATCAAGCTATGAAATTATAGAGTAGAGTGATGAACCCATAAGTTGGTATGCTTTACTTGCAATACACAACTATTATTTACTTAAATTATAATAATGATCTTACTAAAATAAAATTGATGTTTTAGGATATTTTATTATCAAATAAATCTGTTAAAATATTGGATATAAAATTTAATAAAAGTATTCTTGATTTATTAGTATAAATTTCATATATTTTCTAATGGGACCTATAATTATAGATATGATCCAGATCAAATACATCCTTAGATCTCTATCGAGATTATAGGGGTGAAAAATATATCTTTTGACCTCCTAAAGTTATAATATTTCTTTAAGATAGTATAATATTTTATATCCCATGTCTAGGCATGCAGACATCTTAACTCAATATTTCTTGTTATGTTTATATTTCTTTATCCAGACTATAAATCACGTTATATTTTAACTACATATATGCCCACTATGTGTATAAAATAAAGACTTGGATAATAATGAAAGCATCTTCTCATAGTTATAGAATAAGAGTTTTTATTAGTACTTTAACATACACTTTATTTCATTAATTCAAAATAAGAGAATTAACCAGACTTAGAATGAATAACTAACAAACGCATTTTCATTAAACTCATGGTAGAATGTGAAATACAAGAGAGTTATATCACCGGGAAAGATCAATGTATCTCTTATGTAACTTATATAGTTGCTTCTAAGCACTCCAAAGGATTGTATCTTGTACTTCTTCAATGTCCCTTAGATTTTATTCTAAAAGGTAACTTCAGAAGTACTCTTAAAAGTACTGAATTTATACATGTGACTGAAATCCCCTATAAATATAACATCATAACTATTTATTGGAAAAATAGAAAAAGGCAACTAGGGATACAACCCTTGAACAAATGGCAAGGCGGTGCCTATGAAGTAAACTAGTGTCACATCATTGAAGCTCATGCATTTCCATTGTGCTTGCCAATATGGATAAATTACATAGTGAAAAGTCATATCCCTTTATAGATAAAACGTGTCACTTGAAAGTTTTTTATTGTAATGCCATGAAGCTATGGTCATTTGAGCACTACGCTGCCCAGGTGAAAAAATGGTTACAAGGCATGAGAAATTATCGTAATGTGGGATTTGGAAATAGATAATCTACCACTATTAAGCTAACTTTCTAATGCCACAATTTTTACAAAATTATAGCACTATTTATGTTACTACAACAATGCTTCCAAACAAAAATCAATTACAATAAGTCTTCTATTTTATGTGGAAAAGCCGTTAGTAGAAGAAGGAAGATTGCTTGACTAATGGGATTCAAGAATGTGAATGAATTATATTACTTAGGAGTTAAAATTGCTTTGAGAAAAATGGTGGCATCAGACTTCATTTTTTTGTTGGAAAAAGTGATTGGGAAGTTAGACACTTGGGGAATCAAGTTTATATCTCTCTTAGGGAGATTTATTCTTGCTAGATCGATGATCCTTTCTATTCCATTTTTCTATTGCACTCACTCTTTGGTACCGGTTGGAGTCTTGGCTAAAGTAGACAAAGCTTGTAGAGAGTTTATTTGGCACAAAGAGGAGAAAAAAAATGGATTGCATTTTGTTAGTTGGGAGAATTTGTGTAAACCATTTCATTTAGGGAGACATGGTCTTCACTCCTGTGTAAGCAAGATGGACACTTTAAGAGCTAAAATTGCATGGAAATATGTGAATGAGGAAGACTCCTTTTAGCATAAATGCTTGAAGCTGAAGTATGGGAATTCTTGTTGGTTACCTGATTGGAAGCAAAATATGTCAAGTGTATGGAAAATTATAAGGAGTGGTGCAATGCCTCTTAAACCGATTATAAGATGGAAAATTTTCAATGGAGAAAGTGTGAATGTCATGGAGGATGTATGGATACTAGAAAAATCCTTAAGTAAATGGCTTACTTTCCTTGATAATCTACAAATCAATGATTTATTTGTAGATTAATTTATTAGAAATGGCGGTTGGGACATGGAAAAATCGCAGCATGTATTTGGGAAGGAACTACTTCTGATTATTTGAAAAATTAAAATTGAATAGGAGGCCAGCAAAGATCAAATGGATTTGATTTTTCAAAATTATGGAGAATCTTTGGCAGATTTATCATTTGAAGCTCTGTTAAATGATTCAAATGGGGGAAAAAATTGGACTTGGATGAAGAAAATCTATCTTAATCCTAGAACTGAAGTTTTTTGTTGGAGATTATACCATAAAGCTATATCAACTTTTCATCTCCAAGAATATAGAAGACTAAAGGATGGAAATTTATGTCCCAGAGGATGTTTGGAAATTGAATATATTAAGTATGTGGCGGTGAGTTCTGATAAAATGATTCAAACAATAAAAAATTGAATCAATGGGGCTTTCAAATTCCTATTTTTCATAGCTATGCTGAGTTAATTTATTGGTTGGAGTATAATGCTACCAAAAAAACATTTATCACCAATGTTTATTTTACTTTGCTGTTTATTTTTTGGAAGTCTAGAAATAGACTTATTCATGAAGGAAAGGAGAATAGCAATTTAAATATTGCATCCAATGCTCTTGGTATGACTTCAATTTCTATTTCCAATAGAAATAAATTGGGCCTATGGGATGTTAATCAACCATTTCAGTTGTTTAATAAGTCTTAGCATCCTCCACCACCAGATTGGATCAAAATCAACGTTGATGCTTCATTGTTATCTTCTTATGAAGCTGGAATGGGAGCTATTTTACAAGATCATCAAGGAAGGTTTCTTTTTGCTTTTGGAAACAAAGGTATTCATTAGGATATTGCTCGTCTTGAATTGGATGCTATTTTCTCTTTACAAGGTATTATCAAGGATTGGATCACACAATACAAAGGTATTATCATTGAAGGAGACAATGACAATGTGATTAAAAGCATTCAAAATAATATCAACAAGAAGGGAATTGCATAAACCGGAGATTGATATAAGGTTCTCTTCTTTTGTCAAAGAATTTATTCTTGTTATTTTCAATTATGTTAGTAGGGAGAGCAATAAGTTAGCAGACATGTGTGCTAACTAAGCTCTTAATGGGAATTTTGCTTGGGATGATCGAAGTATGGAACATATTCCTCCTCCATTTTTTTTTATTAAAGGAGGAATGTGATGCTATTAGCTTGTATTAGGTACTTTTCATTTTAATGCTATTGCTTTATGCATCTTTCAAAAAAAAAAAAAAACAAAGAACTCAGTGCCTCTATGTAAGCATTTGAGCACCTTAGCATACAGTGTTATTTCTTCCAACACTATTGTGTTATTGACTACATAGAAATTTTTTTTTATAGTTTTTTATGTACAAAAAAAAAACTTAAATAATACATTTTTATTGAAAATAAAACACATAATATAATAAATAATTTACACTTATAAATGCCATAACTTAGACATTGTAGTGTTGAATTCTTTATTTACAAGAACTATATTGGAAAAATATTCAGTGTTATAATATTTGTAGCATCGTGTCAAAAATTAATCTTGGAAACATCAAATTCATTATTCAAAAATTTCATGGTGCCATAACTTCCCATGCCTTGGAACCATTTTTTACCACTCAGATACTGCAGCTCTCAAATGTTAACAATATCATACATTACAGTTGTAACTTCCAATAAACACATTCTCTTAATGAAGAGATATGCCTACTCACTAGGTAGTTGATCTACATCATCAACCATCATGGTAGCTCAAAAGTTTTAGCATCGAGCAATTAGTTCACTTTAATGACACCACAACATTGGTCTTTAAAGCGCTACATCACAAGACTCCTTTTGGTGTTATCCTATAAATAGTTGTGATGTTATGTTTGTAAGAGAGTTCAAAAACTTATATAAAATTTAATACTTACTTTTATAGTTGTTCTTTATTTCCTCATATATTAAAATCTAAGGGATACTAGGAAAATATAAGATACAATCATTTGGAGTGTTTAGTCTTTATTTCTTGAACCAAATCTATAAGTTTAGGCATGAGGATATACTTTATTCCATTCTAGTGATATAAGTCTCTGGAATTTTTATTTATCTATAATTTTAATAATAATGACCATTCTTGTCATTTGTTCTATATCTAGCTAATTCCCTTATTTTAGATTGATAATGTAAAGTACAAATGATTTATCTTATACTTTAAATGTTAAAAGATGTTTTTCAATATTATCCTATTATTAATTCAATGCATATATGTCCATATGTATAGTTAAAATTTAGTATGATGTATAACCTTGATGGATGAATGCAAGAAGAACTACGAATATTGAGATAGGATGTTTGCATGCCTAGACAGAACTTGTAAAATGTTCTTGGTTCTTAAGGAGACATTATAACTATATGAAGACTTTCTTTTTGGGAGGGGGTGGGGGACCCCCAAAGGGCCTATATGTTAATAAAAAAGTAAATTACAAGGTCCTTAAAGGGAACATTCAGCTCACTAATGCTCGAAAGAGCTACATATAAATAAAAAAGAAAACCTAAGAGCCCATGCTTCCATATTCTATCAATTACTAAAGCACCTAATAACATTTTATGTCTGCTAGGACAGATCTCAAAAAGGAAGAAAAAAGGCAAAACGTTCAGCACCATCATCCTATAAAAAATAATCATATTGCTCCCAATCATCTCGAGCCCTTCTATCTACAAAATAATCAAACTGCAAAACCAGAGCAAGTAAACTAGGAAAAGAGATTGTTTTTAACTAATCAAAATGAAACACCAAAGGATATCATCCACATTAAGCCTACCCTCCTTAAAGTTCTGCAAGTAAAGAGCCATGTTATAAACTTTAATAGAATGCAAAATAATTATGATGCAAGGATTAATAATAACCAAATACAGACAAACCAAAACCAACAAAAGGTGAGGAAGCATTCCTTTGTACCAAAAAGTGTGAATCTCGGGAGTTCTATTCAAAAATAATAAATAAATCACCAAACATCCAGTTGAATGATCATTCCTTAAAACAACACGGTACCAAACTTGCCACTTAAAACCGCAATACAAAATCATATTAAAAATACTCAAATGAAATAATCCTATAATAATAAATTTGATCCCAACAATAAGCCAAAACATAGAAATATAATAGCCCATAGAAGACAAAAAACCTAATTAAGATATCCAAAAAACCCAACCAAATCAAAAGTTAAATCCCTCCAGAAAAGAATGAACCAAAGAGCCATCCAAAAAATAGAGCAATAAATTAAGACCTCTGAACATAAGAGATGCCTGAATGATAAAGCCTAATAAGACTCAGCACCCTTAAAAAGTTTGTTAGGGATGTTAAGCCCTATGAACTTAGTCCCAAGCTAACCAAGAGGGGGGGGGGGGGGGGGGGGGGGAATTGGTATTTTAAAAACTATTTTCACATAGAAAGAAAATTGCATAAACAAAATCACACCACAGAAATAAATGCGGAATTTAAAAGCGCGGAAGCAAGAAAAAGAACACAGAAATTTATAGTGGTTCGGTCGACTCGACCTACATCCACTCCTTGGAGGCACCTTCCAAGTATTGCACTACAAAACGTGACTCTCCTTTAGCCCCCACAGCTAGGTGGAGAAGCCCTCACAAGAACCTCCTTTTTGCCACCCTGGCAAGGCAGAGAACCTTCCTCCTTTTGCTTCCTCCTGAAGCTGGCAGAGAAACAAAACCAAAAGCAAACTCCTTACCTCTACCGACCCTTCTACGGACGAGAAACTCTAGACGAAGACGAAGCAGAGCGATCCTTGAAGCAACCCTTGTGAATCCCCTCACAAGCTCCCCCTCACAAGATCCTCTCTCTCTCCTCTCTCTCTTTCTCTCCTCAAGGTCTTCTCAGGTCGTCGTTAAAAACGTTGAATAAGAGCTCTTAAATAGAAGAGCTTCAAAGGAGCTCATTAATTGCAAGTTGCCGACAATATCGTCCAGGCCGATATGAACATCGGCCTGGCCGATCAGTACAAATCAATGAAGATCAGCCAGAGCATCGCCCTGGATGCAAAGCAGGACAATTGAAAATTGGCTTGATCGTCCAGGCCGATCTCACGATCGTCCTGGCCGATCCGTTCAAATCAGAGGAAAATCGTCCTGACAATAGCCCTGGATACGGGCTGGCCGATATGGATCGTCCTGAAGTAACTTAAGGTTTTTGACTGGATCGTCCGGGCCGATCCTGCGATCGTCCAGGACGATATGATTGTATCAATCATCCTTAATTACTCCTTTGATTTCCTGAATAATTATGGCATAATTTGTGAATATCGTCCAGGCCGATACTAGGATCGTCCGAGCCGATAATTTAAAAATATAGTATACCATAATTTACTATGGCGGCTACTTCTTTCTATTTTGAGCTTATCGTTCTGGCCGATACATGTATCGTCCAGGACGATCTGTTAATGTCGGCTGCCTTAATCAAGAATCCTTAATTAGACTTTTTGTTTTAAGCTAATCATCCAGGCCGATCCAAAAATCGTCCTGGCCGATATGAGTAAAAACAGAAATTCTAAGTCTCTCAAGTGTGTGTGTGAAGGGTTACATAGCATCAGTCTCTTTGACCATTACAAGTAGACTCAAGAGATGAAAATCAAACGAACAGACTGACTCAACCCTAAACCTACGCAATCCTGAACTTGGCTCCTTCTTGATCGTCCGATCTTAGATTCCTGAAAAGTTAGAAGCAACAAGCAGTCCAAGAGAAATAGTATTTGTCAATCATCAAAACATAAATCATAAAAAAAGATTTGCAACAATCTCCCCTTTTTTTATGATGGCAAACACAAGTAGGAAAATTTTTTTTTTTAAAAAAAAGATTTATTAGAAAATCAAAGTTACAACAGCTTTTTTCCTACCACACCTACCTACTCCCCCTTTTGTCATCACAAAAAGAGGGTCCAGAAACAACAGAAAAACATCACAAAAAACTAACAAGCAAACTACAAAAAAAAGACAAGAAACAAATAACACAAAGCACAGACTAAAAGAACGAGGGATCCTGATCATCAGATGGAGGTGGTGGAGGTGGCTGCTGAAAGTAACCGGCAAGTGTGGTAAACTGAGCATTGAACCAGGCGATGTCCTGGTCATGCTGCTGCTGCTGGTGAGTAAGGAAACTGTTAAATCGGGCTAAATCCTTAGCGCGGTGATGCTCGTAACGGGCGATGTCCTCAGAGTGTTGCTGCTCCTGTGCAACAACATAGGCATAAAACCGGGTCTCCCATCTATCAAATCTCTCAATCAACTGATCAACCGGTGAGTGCTGGTGGAGAGGAATAGGGTCAGGAGAGGGAGTTGGAGCGGGAGCCTCCTCCTCTCTAGCCCCCCGAGGTTCCTCAGGATGGAGACGAGTACTGTGAAGGGTGCTGAAGGAATTGTTTGAGTAGAAGGGAGTTGGGAGGTTTGGTGTAATAGGATACTGAAGTTGGTATTTGGTTTCAAGGACATAGGCAATGATGTTTCCTAAGGCTAGTTTTGGTTTCCTTTCGTGGCATGGATCGCGAATTATGGTTAGGTGGTCAATGTATCAAAAAATTAGGTCTGCAGTGTTGAATTCCCTATGAGCCATGATGTAGAAGGTAGTGAGGGAGAGTAGAGGGGTGATGTGGACTTGGTCGCCGGCTTTTAGAATGACAGAGGTGCGAAGGACATGTTGGATTGTCCTAGCATCTCTGACTAAAGAGCTAGTCTCTCCAACATGGTAAGGTACATTGGTCTGGCAAAGAAAATGATTCACCGTGGACCAGTCAAGATCAGGGTCAGAGGCGATTATGTGCAGCTTATCCCCGGTGGTGGATAGCTGTAAAAGATCAACACAATCCTGATATGTGATTTCAACAGGGCGTCGATTCAAATAGGAGGTCAGGGCTGTGAAGGTTGGGTTGATGCGAAGGTTTGCGAAAAACTCTCGAAGAAACTCTGAATTAAAAGGGAAGGCAAGAGACAGAATAAAGTAGAGGGAGGTGTGAGCAAAAAGATCCATTACAGGGTAAAAGATGTGGACAAGATTGATGATTCTAGAGACAGTAATTCCACACTCTTTATAACGATGATAGGTGGCTTCATCTTCTGCTTCTCGGAAACGAGGGTCAATCCTTGCCTTCGAGAAACTCCCAGAAGTCTATCGGATGCGTTTCCCACCAGCCATTGAGAGCACTAAGAAAAGAACACAAGAGGAGAAAGGGTTGGAAGTGAAAAACCATGGCTGGAACGGCCTGAATTTAAAGAAACGACCATATCGTCCTGGCCGATCGCAGAATCGTCCAGGCTGATATGGTTCAATAATTACGTACAGGCCGATTGGTCAAAAAGGCGGTCCAATCGTCCGGGCTGATCAGATATCGGCCAGGCCGATTAGACATAGGCGATCGGCCCGAGGAGACAATCTGGATGACCGTTGAAAGAGCAGATCGTCCGGGCCGATTAGGTGTATCGTCCAGGACGATGCACAATAATTGATTGTACCGGTCGAAGTTAAAACGTTTAAAATGCTTGCCACGTGTATCGTCCAGGACGAACAGTGGATCGGCCTGGCCGATTATCCAATAATGGATCGTCCGGGGCCAAATTTACAGATCAAACATGCTGACACGTGGATCGTCCAGGACGATCCAGTGTATCGGCCAGGATGATGCACATAAAATGCATCGGCAAGACAAATATACTATCGGCCAGGACTATCACCAAGAGTTCGATCAAATCGTCCAGGCCGATATAGGATCGTCCAAGACGATGAGTAATATTAAGCACATAAAAGTTTAGCAGATGGATTTTTGAAGAAAATATGTCACATCGTCCAAGACGATAAAAGGATCGGCCAGTCCGATGTGACTTGAAATTGAAATCAAGAGAAGAATGGTGATGATCAAGACCCTCAAAAAATAAAATAAAAGAAAAAAAGTCAAAGACACAGAAAAATAAAAACAACATAATGAAAACCAAACACCGAATATTTTTGGATTTTAATTTTTCTATTTTTTTTTTGTTTTATGGAGGCATCATATGAGAATTCTTATCGAAAATTAAACTTTTAAAGTTCCAAGAGATCAAGAAGTTTAATAAATCCCAATCAGAAGAAGGTAGAAAATCTGATTCCGTTAACCCTAGATCGGACATCCTTCAGGGTACAAAATTCTTTTGGAAAACAGAGGCCTAACTCGGAATAACAAAATAGGATAAGAAGATCCATTCAATCTTGTTTACAACTAAAATATCTCATAAATAATAAACCAAAGTAATTTTTCTCAATCATGGAAATTGAAATCAAGTCTTTGAAAGTATCACATAATGAGTTTTCTTAGTTTTAAGAGTTTTAATAAAGAGAGGATATCTTGCATTTAGTGGGCTCATTTTATGCCTCTTATCACTTTGATTGGCTCTTTTAGCATCTTTTGATTTTTGATACACTTTTGTGTATATAGCTTTCTTTTCAATTTGGCTTCATTAGCCTCTTTCCTTTTTAACTCTTGCAAGCTAAAAACTCTTTAATATACCCTTAAAGAAAAAGACTTAGTTGTGAGTATATCCTCCAAATATTAGAGAATAGGAGCTCTCTCTCTAACATAGGGAAGAACAATCCACAACACAAAATAAAAATCACGTGATAAATACAATGGCAAGATTTTAAAAGCTTGAATGATATCTAAGAACTTTGGCTATTATGCATAAGATAATTTGATGTAGCAAGATAAGAAAAAGATCTTAGACAAAACGCCATTGGTTAAACTGAGTTTAGACTTTTGTTTTAGAGAAGAAAAATCATGCCACTAAACAAAGTCAGAAGAAGGGAAAACATCAATAGTATTACTTCCTTTAACCAATTTAGAAAAGCTAAACCCTATCTACAAAAACTCCTATATTTAAAAGCTTGAAAAGTTTCATCATATGGAAGGCCAAATTTAAAGAACAATATGAAAAACAAATCACATAAAATAAAATAATAAAGCAAACTAAAAACAACACAAAGTGAGCACAAAAACTAGCACAAAAACAAAATAAAAGACAAAAAAAAAAAAGATTTCAAGCAAGTGATAAAGCAGCGAGTTTAAGAAATTTTGAGCTGCGAGCCTCCTTATGTCTAGTTATCCTATGCTCCCACGAGGTCTTTGGTGAGAGCACACCTGCAAAACTTAACAGTCAGATTTAGGAACCCAAACAGGTTTGGGCTCCTTCTTAGGAAACGTAGAGTGCAATGCAGAAGTGGTATGCTTTGAATCATGCATCTTAGGTCTCCACACCCAATGTGTACTACGGTGAACTGTGCAAGTGTGTGAAATGTGTCCTAGCATGCCACAAGAAAAACATTGAACTCCAGGAAAAGGTTTTCTTAAATGGTTTGGGTAAAAATGCCTCTTCCTAGGTTCTGGCTTAAGATCAAAAGTGGAAGTCATCCGATTCTTCTTATACGTATCAAAATCATTTTGAATCCTCAAGTTAGTTCTTTTTAATGCATCATTCTCAATCCTTAAATTTTTCTCAATCTCTTTAGATTTTTTAAGATCATCCTTGAGTGAGGTGTGTGAAGCTTTTAATGCATTACTTTCATCAACTAATTCCAAATGTTTTTTGTTCAACTCATCAAATTCATCAAGAAGAGCCATGTGATTTGAATCAATCGTTGCATGATCTTTGAGAAAAACTTCATGTTCTTTTTGTAGATTTGAATGTTCTAATTTTAGGTTAGCATGAGTTTTCTTAAGTTTTTTGTATGATGCATGGATTTTTTCATAAATTTCAAACAATTCATCATAGGTTGGTTTACATACCTCTTCCTCATCACTTTGATTTTCTCCCATGAAACACAAGTTTGTAGTCTCTTCCTCTGGTTCAGTTTCAGAGGAATCAGTACCAGATTCTGCCCAAAAACCTCTTTGGATTTTCTTCTTCTCCTTCCTAGACTTAACTTTCTCCTCACCTTTTTCCTTTTCTTTGCTTGAATGATCTTGAAGTGTAGGACAATCGGCTCTCACATGTCCAGGCTTCCTTCATTCAAAACAAACAACATCAGAAGATCCTTTAACATGTTTGTGATCCTTACCTTTTCTCCAACTTTGATGATGCTTTTGTTTTTTCCTTAGAAAGCTTTTGAATTACCTTATGATGAAGGCAATTTCATCGCTTTCAGACCCGGAAGACTCAGAATCCGATTTGTGAGCCTTTAATGCAATTGTTTTCTCCTTTTTTTTTCTCACCTGCATCTATAATTCTTTGATTCACCCCTTGCTCGTAAGCAATGAGTGAGCCAAGTAAGTTATCAATAGAATAGGTGTTCAAATCTTTAGATTCAGTGATGGCAGTAATTTTTGCATCATAAGACGAATGAAAGCATCTCAAGATCTTGTTAACTTTTTCATAATTCGAAAGTTCTTTTCCTAGTGCATGCAATGAAGTAGCAATCTGAGTAAACCTAGTGTACATGTTAGAAATCGATTCATGAGGTTTCATACGAAAAAGTTCCTAGTCATGCAAGAGAATGTTTAAACGGTATTGTTTAAACTTCATTAGTACCTTCATAAGTGATGCATAATTTATCCCAAATTTCTTTACCAGTTTTGCAAGCTGAAACATGCATGTAATCTTCAGATTTCAAAGCACAGAAAAAACAGTTCAAACATTTTGGATTTAATTGAGCTAAATCTTGTTCATCAAAAGTCCATTCAGTAAAAGCAACTTCAGTTTTAACACCATTAATTTCACGAGAAGGTGGAGAATAACCTTCTTGAATAAGCATCCACATGCGATAATCAGTAGATTGTAAAAAAGTTGACATGCGAGTTTTCTAAAAAACAAAAGGTAGGTTATCGAACAGGGGAGGTCGGGTAATGGAATACCCTTCCGTAGTGTTAAAATTCCTAAAGTTAGCCATGGATCAAATTCAAAAAGTTTTCAAACTTTAATTTTCGAATCCAGCTCTGATACCACTTGAAAGTTCGTTAGGAATGTTAAGCCCTATGAACTTAGTCCCAAGCTAACCAAGAGGGGGGGGGGGTGAATTGGTATTTTAAAAACTATTTTCACAAAGAAAGAAAATTGCATAAACCAAATCACACCACAGAAATAAATGTGGAATTTAAAAGCGCGGAAGCAAGAAAAAGAACACAGAAATTTATAGTGGTTTGGTCGACTCGACCTACATCCACTCCTTGGAGGCACCCTCCAAGTATTGCACTACAAAATGTGACTCTCATTTAGCCCCCACAGCTAGGCGGAGAAGCCCTCACAAGAACCTCCTTTTTGCCACCCTGGCAAGGCAGAGAACCTTCCTCCTTTTGCTTCCTCCTAAAGTTGGCAGAGAACCAAAACCAAAAGCAAACTCCTTACCTCTACCGACCCTTATACAGACGAGAAACTCTAGACGAAGACAAAGCAGAGCGATCCTTGAAGCAACCCTTGTGAATCCCCTCACAAGCTCCCCCTCACAAGATCCTCTCTCTCTCCTCTCTCTCTTTCTCTCCTCAAGGTCTTCTCAGGTCAAGGCAGCAGCCAAAAGTCGTTAAAAACGTTGAACAAGAGCTCTTAAATAGAAGAGCTTCAAAGGAGCTCATTAATTGCAAGTTGCCGACAATATCGTCCAGGCCGATATGGACATCGGCCTGGCCGATCAGTACAAATCAATGAAGATCGGCCAGAGCATCACCCTGGATGCAAAGCAGGACGATTGAAAATTGGCTTGATCGTCCAGGCCGATCTCACGATCGTCCTGGCCGATCCGTTCAAATCAGAGGAAAATCATCCTGACAATAGCCCTGGATACGGGCTGGCCGATATGGATCGTCCTGAAGTAACTTAAGGTTTTTGACTGGATCGTCCGGGCCGATCCTGCGATTGTCAAGGACGATATGATCGTATCAATCATCCTTAATTACTCCCTTGATTTCCTGAACAATTATGGCATAATTTGTGAATATCGTCCAGGCTGATACTAGGATCGCCCGGGCCGATAATTTAAAAATACAGTATACCATAATTTACTATGGCGGCTACTTCTTTCTATTTTGAGCTTATCGTCCTGGCCGATACACGTATCGTCTAGGACGATCTGTTAATGTCGGCTGCCTTAATCATTAATCCTTAATTAGACTTTCTGTTTTAAGCTGATCGTCCAGGCTGATCCAAAAATCGTCCTGGCCGATATAAGTAAAAACAGAAATTCTAAGTCTCTCAAGTGTGTGTGTGAAGGGTTACATAGCATCAGTCTCTTTGACCATTACAAGTAGACTCAAGAGATGAAAATCAAACGAACAGACTGACTCAATCCTAAACCTACGCAATCCTGAACTTGGCTCCTTCTTGATCGTCCGATCTTCGATTCCTGAAAAGTTAGAAGCAACAAGCAGTCGAAGAGAAACAGTGTTTGTCAATCATCAAAATATAAGACATAAAAAAAGATTTGCAACAACCCTGAGTCGGAATAGAAGACCCCGTAAAATCCATAAAATAAGTCATATTACAACCCAAATTAGCTAAATAATCTGCAACAACATTTCCCTCTCTATAAATATGAGATATATAAAAATTAATAAGAGACGGGCATTATTTACTCTCTCTCTTATGATATAGAAATAAGAGGGCTTAGTACTTCCATTCTCAGAAATAAAATGCATAATGAGCATAACATTAGTTTCAATCCAAAAATTAGTTATCCCAAGAAAGATGCAAAATTATAACTCATACTTTAAAGGTTATATTTTAGCCATAAGAGCAGTAGTAATATTAGAAGGACCCACAAAATTAGCAATACTATAACCATTATAGTCACGAATGATACCACCACACTAGCTTTAATCCCTTTTTTTCAATTTTAAGTTTGTAGCATCCCCTATTCAGCTTGATCCATCTAACTAAAATATCTTTAGATAAGTGACTGTTCTTCATAGCGCCCGTGATGCCAAAATAATTGAAAATTTGATAAGAATTATTAAAAAAAATCCAAACTAATCAACTTGGCCAAGAATAATTACCTCACTTTCTCTTTAACCTAGAAGATAACAGGATAAGCTTTCATTACAGTATTATCTTGCTTAGCCTCATTCCTACTATTTAACAAAAACCATCAAATAAAGGTGAGTAACACATTTCTAATATGTCTCTTTATAGGAACCACCCAATCATACATGATATCAATGATATTATTGTAATTCTTACATAATTGATTATTAAAAAAATTGTCAAAATAAAGCCAAACTTTAAGAGAAACCAGACCATTAGCAAAAACATGATTCAAATTCTTAATAAGATAGCAGCATTAACATTTAGACACAATATAAAAACCTTTTTTCATCAAGATAATATCAACAGGGATATAATTATTGAAATTCCTACATATTAATATTGAATTGGAAGCAGGGATACCTCTTTGCCAAATGGAAGAGAAAAATATCTACTTAGCATTCACATCCCTAAACTAATGCCACACCTCTTTAAACATAAAGCTCCCATCTTTAGATTTACTAAATAAAATGCAATCTTTCTGATTAAATGGTAAAGGCGCTTTCAATATGAGATTAATAACAAAATCATGAATCATACCAATAAGGTACTTCAAATTTCAAGACCCATTATGAATAAAATTAGACACTTTACAAACATTAGTGGATTGAGTATTAAGTAATTTATCAATAGAAGAAAGACCAAGCCACTTATATTGCCAAAGGAATTTATTAAAAATCCTTTCAAGTAAAGTGCAAGTGTTCTTTGTTGGAGATAAAGTGTGAAATAAGTATATAGGAATAGAACAAAGCACACTTCTAAATAACACTAATTAGTCCCCAAAAGAGAGAAAAGTAAAAGCCCAAGTATACAGTTTATTTTGAAAATGAGAGAAAATGCCTCTAAATAAATGAGATCTCTTTCTACCTTTATAAAGAGGAGTATCTAAATACTTAAGGGAGAGATTCTTACAAAAAAATTCATACCTTTCCTGAATAGAAGAGATTCTAGGTAGAGTTATGGATTTAACAGTGATAAAACAACTTTTCTTGGAATTAAAGATTAAGCCACTGGCTCTTTGAAAACAACTAACAAATTTAAAAAGAATTTTAAGCTTCTTCCTAGAGCCATTAGTAAATATGATGAAATCATTAGCAAAACTTAAATGAAACACCACAAAACCAACCTTAGTATGATATCAAAGATTAGGGTGATGATAAAAGAGCTCATTCAACCTTCTAAAAAGAAATTCAACAGCTAAAATAAACAAAGTAGGAGACAAGGAATCACCTTCCCTAAGGCCATGACTCAATTTAAAGAAACCATGATTTTTGCAATTAATAATCAGAGAGAAAAAATAATATTTAATACTATTCTTAATGATCCTAATAAAGTCTTGATTGAAACAAAAAGACTGTAGCATGATGTAAAGGAAATCCCAATTTAAATTATCTTAAGCTTTGGTAAAATAAATCTTAAAAATGACATTCCCACCCATAATTTGAGCTTCTAAATCATGCATAATCTCTTGAGCTAATAAAACATTATAAAAAATAGAACACCCTTTAACAAAACCAATTTACTCAAAAGATATAATATTAGGAAGAGTTAATGATAATCTAGAAAAAATTAATTTGGCAACTAACATGTTAAAAAAAGAGTATAGACTAATCAGGCAAAAATCACTCCAAAAGTTTGTAACATCACTTTTAGGGATCAAAACAGTAAAAGTAGAAGTAAAACAAATCGGGTAAGGATTACCTCAAAAGAAGTCAATAACAACATTTAGTTAAGTGATCTTTGATAATAAGCCAAGGTTTTTGAAAGAATTTTGTAGTAAACCCATCAGGTCTGGCTACATAATTAATATTCATATCTTTAATAACATACTCAATCTCACTTTAAGATGGAATTTTAGTGAGTGTAATAATATCCTCTTCAGACACAAGCATAGGAATAAAATTAAAATCCAAATCTAAATCAAGGAGAAAGTTTTTGTTAAACGATTCAAAAAAATACTTGACACCATAATCATAAAACAACTCAAGAGTCTCCACTATCTTCCAAAATCAATAAAGTAGTGAAGTCCTCAGTACAATGGCTCTCTACTTTTCCCCTCTAGCGTTTCTGAGGCAATTTTTGGGTTCCTTGTTGGCGTTCGTTAGGTGGCTTTTTGGTTAGCTTTCTTGTGTTGTTTACCCCTTTGTTTTTGGTGTGGTTGCTTTCTGCTGCCTTAGGCTTTTGGTTTATGCCTTGGGTTTGCCCTATTTTCTCTTTACAGGTTATTTTTCACTGCGGCTTGTAGCTTTTCTACTTGATTCTATTCTTCTTCCATGTTTTATGTCTATTTCGTGGTCATTTTGAGTTTCCATTTTGTTTTTTCCATTGAGTTTTTCTTGTTTAGGGGATGATGACCCCATTGTTATCTTTCCCTCCAGTTGCTTCTATCCCGAATGGAAAATCTCACTCTTTTAAGGAAGTGCTTGCCGGATCAACTACTTCTTCTCCTCCCCTCCATTTTATTAACTCATCCTTTAAAGGTTGCCCCGCCTTAATGTTAGATGATTCAGTTGTGGCACAATTAGCTGTTCCTTTGGCTCTTACTTTTGTGGGTAAGTTTGTTCTGAGGCGTCCTAACCTTGATGTTATCCATAATTTTTTTGTTAATTTAAAGCTCTCTAGTTCCTTCTATATTGGATTACTAGACCCCAGACATGTGGCTATCCAATTGAGCAATGACTTGGATTATAATCAAATTTTTTTGAGGAGATCTTATTACAGTTAGGCTTGCTAAATGCAGATTCTTAAATGGACACTTGACTTTGATGTCAGTCAAGAATCGCCTATTGCTCCAGTTTCAATTTCTTTCCCTAATTAAAGGCTTCATTTTTTTTAACTTTCAAGTACTTTTTGGGCTTGCTTCCATCCTTGTCCGGCCATTGCAAATGAACCAAGCCATGACTTCAGTTTCTTGTCCCTCGGTGGCTCGTGTTTTGGTTGAGCTAGATATTTCTAAAAAGTACGAAATAGAGATATGGCTAGGAGCTGAATTGAATGGTTTTTTCAAAAGGTTGAATTTGAAAATTTTCCTAACTTTTGTTCTCATTATAAGATGAATGGACATGGATTGAGTGAATGCTTTAAATCACACCCACACCTTAACAAAAGAAAAAGAAATGGTTAGGCCTACTAGAATGCAAGAATGCAATTTGAAAGATGATGTGAATTATAGTTTGGTGGAAGGTAATTGAATTACATCTCAAGTTAAGGAGGTGGTTTCTCACCCTTATCTTCTTCAGGTTGTTGCCCCCTTCTCTGGTGATGGTCTATTTGTGGTTCCTACCTATGTTGTAGGGGAGGAAAAAATGTTACCTAATGTAGCTAATAACTTGTCTAATCCATCTTCTTCATCTATTGCCTGTGTTTCATTTCAAACTTTGCCTCAAATGGTTGTGTTAAATGTTAATATTACTAAGAATTCTAATCCTAGCCTTTCTATTGTTGAGAATGACCAAGTTATTGATCTTATTCATGTTAGAGAGGAATCTTATGTGCTGGTGGAGGATTTGCCTCCACAGGTGAATCTCCTTTAGTCCAAATCGAGAGTGGGAAGAATTTAAATGAAGGAATTGAGAGGAATTTTACTACTATAGAAGACGGTGTTTTCTTTGTGGATGGTGAGAAGCCTCTTCCTAAGGGTCCTTCTGGTAACTTAAATGATAGTACCATTCTTTTATCTGATCATCATCATTATGATGCTTTTATTGATACAGAAGTTGATATTTTAGTTAAATGTTATGCTAGAGAAGAACATGACTTGAGTTTCACTAAGGGTCATGGTAAACCTGGTAGGAAACCCAAAAATGTTATCTTACAATCTCCTAGAAGCACCCGATCACATACTTCTCAATAATTATATTTTTTGTGTTTAATGCCATTATTTGAAACGTGCGGGGTATTGGTTTCCCCTCTTCTTAGCTTAGAGTTAAAAAATTATGTCATTTTCATAATATTTATATTCTTCTTTTTCTTTAACCTCTTTTATCTGGGGATAAATTTCTTAGTACTGCTAAATATTTGGATTTTAAAAATGCTAAGCCGAATGTTACTAGAAAAATTTGGATTTTTTGGAAAGAGTACGTTACAATTGATGTCACTAGAGATTTTACCCATGTTTTACATTATAATATTAAAAGTTCTAATTTCCAATATTGTGTGTCTTTTGTTTATGCCACTTCCTCTAGTTATACTAAAAGCATCTTGTGGGATCAAATCATGAATTTTCATAATGTCTGCAATCTTCCTTGGCTTGTTGGTGGTGATTTTAACACTATAATGAACCCGATTGAGCGTATAGGGTGTTATGTTCCTATATATCAGTCGAAGGAGGATTTTAATGGTATGCTCATGGCTTGCAACCTCACTGATATTGGTTTTTCTGGTAATAATTTTACTTGGCATCGTGGGCACTTGTGGCAAAGGCTGGATAGAGTTCTTTTGATAATACTTGGCTTAACACTTTTAACTTGACAAAGGTTGACCACCTTAGCCGCACCCTCTATGATCACTCTCCACTGCTTATCAAAATTAGGAATAATACCAAAAGTTTTCCTTCTTAATTTAGATTTCATAATATGTGGTTGCAACATGAGTATTTTCTTGATGCCATCCAAAACAATTGGCAAGCTCCACTTTTTCCTAGTATTCTATTTATGGTATGAATAGACTTTGACTCAAATAGAAAAGGCTTAAGCAAGTGTTGAATGGTGGAACCATAATGTTTTTAAGGATTTTTTTTCTAACATTTTACTTACTCGAGACTGGATCAACTTCTTTGAGGATCTTTGTCAGTTGGATCCCTCTTGAGCCCAACCTTTATCTTCTGAATGAGGCTAAAGTGGATCTTTGTAAGCTTCAAGTTCAGGAAGAACTTTTTTGGAAATAGAAAGCTGTCACCAAGAATTTGATAGAAGGTGATAATAACACTAAATATTTTCATTCTTTGGTGAATAAGAAATGTTTTATTAATTGCATTCATAAAATTTCTCATGAGGATGGTTTTGCTACGGAGGATAGTGTTGAGATTACTAACCTGGATATTAATTTATTTCAAAAGCATCTTAATAAATCTTTTAATCCTACTTCTATTACTAATCATTCCTTTATTCCTAATATTGTTTCTCAAGAGGATAATTGTGGCTTATCCAATCCTCCTGTTATTGATGAGATTAGAGAGACCTTACTTGATATGAATGTGGATTCTATGGATGAGACTGATGGCTTTACTACTAAGTTCTTCCAGAAGACTTGACCTATTATGTTTAATGACATTTTTTTTGCTGTCACTGATTTCGTTAATGGTACTCCTATTCTTTAGTTTTTTTTCATCCACTTCTATTATTCTGATTCCTAAGAACAATGTTGTGAATTCTTGGAATGATTTAAGACCCATTAGTTCATGCACTATTTTTTATAAGCTTCTCTCTAAAATCTTGATGAACCGATTAACGGTTTTATTGCCTAAGCTTATATCTCATTTTTAAATGGGATTTGTTAAAGGTCGTGCCATTGCTGACAATATCCTTTTGGCTCAGGAATTTTGTCAAGACTTGGATATCAAGGTGAGAGGTGGAAACATGATTATGAAATTGGATATTGCTAAGTCTTATAATAATATTTACTGGAGTTTTATTTATAATATTTTTTGCTTTTTTGGTTTTGATTTTAATTTCATCAATCTCATCAAATCTTATATTGAAAGTCCTTTTTTCTCTATTATTGTGAATGGTAAGAGCCATGGTTTCTTAAGGCTTCTCATGGCCTGAGGCATGGTGATCCCATTTCTCCTGCTATCTTTATTATTGCTGTGGATTATCTTTATAGGGGCTTGGCTGATCTTTTCTACAAATGCCCTAGTCTTCATTTAAAAACTTTAGGTGGTATTAATATCTCCCATTTATGTTTTGCAGATGATTTCATTATGTTTTTGAATGCTTGGATGAATAGGATTGATAAAATTTTGAGTTTTTTTTGATTTGAATCTCTTAGTGGTTTGGCCTTTAATAAGCATAAGTGTTGTTTTATTATTTTTAAGAATGTTTCTCCTGATTGAGTTTTGGATACTAAGAATCTTACTGGTTTTACTCAAGGTGACTTGCCTTTAAAATATATGGGCATTCCTATTTTTAAAGGTAGAAAGAAGTCTTTTCTTTTTTATGATTTAATTTTTGTGGTTCATAATAGATTATTCTTTTCTGATTCTAATTTTTTAAGCTTCGGTGGCTATCTCACTCTCATTAAAAGTGTTCTTTCCTTTATTCCTGTCTATAGTTTGTAAACTCTTTTTCCTACTATTAATGTGTGCCTTAGAATTGATAGAATATTGAATAAATTTTTTTGGAAAGGAATTTGGAATAAGTCTAAGATTCATTGGAAGTCATGGGGTAGTTATTGTGGTACTCTGCAAGAAGGGGCCTTAAGATATAAGATTATGGTTTATATGGCTTCCGCTTTTTCTTTCAAGTTGTGGTATAACCTTAGGTCTAATGTGAGCCTTTGGGCCAATTTTATGAGGGCCAAATATTGTGGGGGGAGGCATCCTTCCATGTGTAGCTTTTCTAAAGACCACTCTAAAGTTTGACATCGGATCTATTTGGTTAAATAGAAGGTGGAGACTTCTTTAGTTTGGGGCCTTGGTAATGGCAATATTTTCTTTTGGCAAGATTGGTGGCTTAATGGTCATTCGATCGATTCTTTATTAAATACTTATTCTATTTCTAAGTTAAAGATTAACTATTTCTTTTCTTCTAATGGCTAGGATTTGGAGAAGCTTTATTTTGTTCTCCCTGACTTTATTATTCAGCTTGCTTTAAAGAATCATATTAACAACAATTTGAAGAATATGTTACTTTACACTTTTACTAAAGATTGTTCTTTCAGTATTAAATATGCTTAGCATTCCTTCAGAACTAAAAATGAGTATTCTTAGCTTTTCAAAATGATTTTGCACAAAAGTATTCCCTTTACGATTTTTGTTTTTATTTGGAGATTACTTCATAGGCTTATTCCTACTAATGAGAATTTAAGGTAAAGAGGTTTTATCTTTCCCTCTAAATGTCAATGTTATTTCCATGTTGACAATATTCATCATGTTTTCATCTCTGGTCCCATTGCTGTTAAGGTTTGGTCCTTTTTTGAGGACTTGTTTCATCTTAACTTATATGATACTTCTAGTTCTATTTACCATTTGCTTGGTTGTTGTTTTGTTAAGTCTAAAGACATGTCAGAAATGTTATTCCCTCTCTTATCCTATGGTTCCTTTGGTTGGAGAGGAATGACTCTCATTTAAATGGGGTTGTTATGAGTCATTAGAGAATCATCCATAAAATTAAGGATAAGTGGTTGCTCTTTATTCTGCCAATTTGCTCTCGTTGAAGAATTTCAAGAACTATTTTTTTACCCTTACTTCTTTTGTTATTAACTTGGAGGTGGATAAGTTTCAAATCAAGAATAGTTGCACTAATTGGTGTAAGCCTCATCTCAATTACTTTAAGTTGAATGTGGATTATGCTAAAGTTGGTAGTATCTTTGGTTGTGGTGGTCTTATCAGAGATTGTAATAGAAATTTCATTTTGGGTTTTGCTGGGCCGGTGAATGATGGTGATACTAATTATCTTTTTTTCTCTGGTGTTCTTCATGGGTTAAATCTCTGTGCTACTCTTTCTCTTAGTAATATTATTTTGGAGGCCAATCCTTATTTTGATTTAAATTTTTGTCTTGATAAAGATGATAGTGCTTGTGCCTCTACCCTGTTCTACATTTGGAGAAACATTAGAGAGGTGTTGAATTCCCTTAACTGCTCCTTTTCTATTATTCTGGATGAGGGGAATTCTTGTGCACAGGCCTTGGCTATTTTGGGTAGTAAGTTTAATGGTATGAATGATCTTTCTCTTATTTAGTAGCCCATTCATGTGCAGGGTCTTGTTAGACTGGATCAAATCGGGTTACCTTATGTATTCCATTAATTTTGGCAGTCTTGTCCTATTTTGGTGATTGTGGGTCTCCCCTATTTTTCTTTGGGATTCCCTTACTACTTTGCTTAGCTTTCTTGTGCTTTTCCAATTCTCTGTTGCTGGCCATGGCTTTATCCTTTACTATTTTTTTGGGGTGTTTTTTAGCCTCCAAGCTCACTTTTGGTTTTTTTCAAATCTGCCTGCTGTATTCCTATTTTGTTCTCTCTATTTCTTTCTTTCCAGTTATGATTTCTATTTATTCCTGTTGCTTCTTCTTGCTGATGATGTTTTACCAAGTGACTTTTGGCTTGTTGCTGGGTTGCTAGTTGTTGTTGCTCTCAGTTTGGTGGGTTATGTTCATCGTGATTTTGGTTATTTAACAACTTTAGTTGGTGCCTGTCGCTTTATCAGATCTGGAATGGAATTGTTCTTCATTATTTGGTATCCTCCTTATGTTGGTTTTGGCTCATTTGTTGGGTCTTGGATCCGAGCACTCAGATTACTTCCTATTTGGTCTTTTTGCTACTACTTGGGCCTATTATTGATAGTGGTGATTATGTTTCTTTGGTGGCTGAGGATTATTTCTATAAGCATATTTGGTTTCTACATCTTTCTCATGTATAAAGTAGGCGTAATTTTCCTTACAGCTGGATATGTTGTGGGTTGGATCTGGGAATCTGTTGGTTATTGTTGCTTCTAGAGTTTTATTTAATCTTTTTTATGGTACGGGGAACCTTATTTTGGCTGGTTGGTTGGACTTCCCTTGTGTTGCCTCTCGGTCTTTGTCTGCTCACCCCTCGGGTTGGTATTTTACTATTATCCAGTGGAGGTTGTCTAACTACTGCCAACATAAGTTTTACTGGTTATTGATAAGATAGTTGCTATTTGCATGCTTTACATTTTTGCAACTTGTATAGTTTTGATGATTCCAAACATTATTGTTCAAATGTGTAGTTATCTCCTAACAATTTTAGTAGATTTGTATTTGGTCTTGTATGTACTAACATTTCAGGAAAATCAAACTCCAGACTACGAAGACTTTAAATCAAATTCAACATGAGATACTTTGTGAATTTTAAGCTTGTACTTTTCTTTGAATTAAATTTGAAAGGGAGTGATTGTAATTGAGTGAATAAAAACATACACACACACACAGGAGATCATATAAAATTTATACTGATCGTACGGGACGATAAGACAGTTATCTCCTATTGAGCACATAGAATGAATAGGAACTGGCTTGAAAAATTTTCTAAGTCCTATTCGTCCGGGACGAAATTAAATATCTTCCAGAATGACTTGGTCTCTGTAAAATTTTTGTCCAGACGAAATTAATTATTGTTAGAAAACGAGTTGCTCTCTGTAAAATTTTCATCCAGACAAAATTAATTATCGTCTAGGACGATCTAGTCTCTGTAAAATTTTTGTCCAGATGAAATTAATTATCGTCAGAAAATGAGTTGCTCTCTGTAAAATTTTTGTCCAGACAAAATTAATTATCGTCCAGGACGATCTGGTCTCTGTAAAAATTTCATCCAGACGAACCAATTTTTGTCCAGAGGATTAACCGACTTTAGACCAGTCAATATTGGACCCGACCCGAAAACCCGATCCGAACCCGACCCGTAATTTTTGGGTTTGGGTTGACCCGAACCTGAAGCGGGTCGGGTTCGGGTTCGGAAAACCGACCCGTTTACAAAAATGGGTCGGGTTCGGGTTAACCCAACGGGTTGCCGGGTCAACCTGAAAACCCGTTTAACTTAAAACTTTTTGATTCTCGCCTCTTTGCCCGCTGTTCTCGCCTCTTTACCCGCTACTTCCACTGTCCGAGTCGCGTCGACGCGTCCCAGGTGAGGAGCGGTCTGAGCAAAGCCACGTCCGCAGGCGAGGTCCGCGAGCGGAGACGCGTCCCAGGCGAGCCGCCTTTTTCACGTCGCGTCCGCAGGCGAGGTCCACGAGCGGTCGAGCCCTCCTGCCCAAGTCGCAATTCGCGACTGCCTCGAGCGGTCAAGCCGCCTGCGTCCTGCCCCGCCTGCACCGAGGCCATCAGGCCATCTGGCCGTGTCACGTGACTTCCGTGTCCAGCGTCCAGCGGTTCTGCGTCCGGCGTCTGGCATCCGGCGGTTCTGCGACCGGCTAACGCGGGTCGGGTTGGGTTGACCCGAAACCGAGGCGGGTCGGTTTCGGGTTTTGAAAACCGACTCGTTTATTAAACCGGGTCGAATTGACCCGAACCTGAATAAATCCAGGTCACTTACGGGTCGGGTTGGGTTCGACCCGTAACCCGAAATTGACAGGTCTAACCAACTTATAACGGTTTTTAGCAGTTTTCTAGAACCGACCTAGTAATAACCGTTTGTACCGAACGAACATAATTCGTACGGGACGATCAGCGTGTACGAAGACATTTCGTACACATATACAAATAGGGTCGTTTCAAAGCATTTAAGTAAAATCGTCCAGGACGATCCACGATCGTACGGGATGATCCACGATCGTACGGGACGATCCACGATCGTACAGAATTGAAAATTTGCAGTTTTTTGGCATTTTTTCTTGTCTTTAGTATAAATAGTCCAAATTAGACTGCCACCAAATCTTTTTGTCATTTGATCTTTGTGCCTCTTGAGAGAATAGCTAAGGAGAGAGTGTGAGAGTGCATTCAAAGGAGGATTCCTATCACTGGAGCGTGAAGGCTTCACTTGGAGTTCAAAGGTAAGAATCTCTACTTTGGGATTACTTCACTCTTTTCCGTCTTCCTTCTAGATTTCTTGTGAGAAGATCTGTCAAGGAGATCACGTTCACTGCCGAAACTTGGAGAGTGTGAATAGCCGAAAGGGTCGCTTCCTACACTTGGAGAGTGTGAACAGCTGTAGGGTTCTCTGCCCACACTAGGAGAGTGTGAAAGGATGGAAGGGTTCTCTGCCCACACTAGGAGAGTGAGAAAGGACGGACGGTTCTCTGCCAACACTAGGGATTGTGTAAAAGGACGACGGTTCTCTGCCGCACTGGGTAGTGGTGAAAAGAGTGTGTTGTAAAGGCTTCTTCACCTTGCTGTGGGTGCAAAAGGAGAGTCACTATTGGTATTAGTTCAATACTCAGAGGGTGCCTCTGGGGAGTGGACGTAGTTCTGGTTATAGAACGAACCACTATAAATCTGGTGTCATTTACTTTACAATTTTTACGTTTCCGCATTTTATTTTTAATTTTTAAGAACTCTGTGGTTGAAAAACATTTTCTAGAAAAACTAAAAAAAAAAAATTTCATTTCGGTTCAACTTAGATTCAAAGAGGGATTAAAATTTTTTAAAACTACCAATTCACCCCCCATCTTGGTAGCCTTGGGACATTAACTTTGGCTTAACAACCTAATTACTAGACTCAACAAGTGGTATCAGAGCCAGGTTTCAAAATCATAAGTTTGAACTACTTTTTGATTAACGTAGATGGCTACATTCGAAAACTGAAACACACCTGAAGGTTACTCTATAACTAGACCTCCACTGTTTGACAATATACCTTTTAATATTTGGAAAACACGCATGTCTACTTTCTTACAGTCACTTGATTATCATATGTCGATCCTAATCCAGGAAGGTTACACAAAACCAACTAGATTAGTTGATGGAGTTAGGGTAGAAATACCTTTTGCAGATTGGACTATAGAAGAACGTGACTTAGCATAACTAAATGCCAAATGTTTAAATAGATTCTTTTGTGCTATAAAATCTGAAGACTACATGCGGGTTTCCACTTGCAAAAGTGGAAAGGACATATGTGATAGACTTTGTATAAATTATGAAGGGACTAATGAGGTTAAGTAATCAAGACTCAATATCTTGTTACATGACTATGAATTATTTCGCATGAAATCAAATGAATCTATTTCTGACATGTACACGAGATTCACACAAATAGTCACTTCTTTGCATCCACTTGGTAGGGAATTAACTAATGCTAAAATGGTTAATAAAATTCTTCGTTGTTTACCTACTTCTTATGATGCTAAAATTACTGCAATTACAGAGTCTAAAGATCTAAACATTTATTCTATTGACAATCTTCTGGGTTCACTCATTGCTTATGAGCAAGGAGTAAGTCAAAGAAAGATTGATATAGGTGAACCACGAAAGGAGAAGAATATTGCACTAAAGGTGGAAGAGTCAGAGAGTGAACACTCACAACCTGAGGATGAAGACGATATTGCATTGATGACTAGACAATTCAGAAGCTTTTTAAAGAGGAAGCAGAAGAGACGCCAGCAATGGAATAGAGGTAAGTTTAATAGAAATGGAAAGGTTTCTAATGAAGTAATTTGTTATGAATGCAGGAAACCAAGTCATATAAAGACTGATTGCCCAAAACTCAAAGCCACTCCTAGCAAGGAGAAGGTAGAGGAGAAACCAATGGTAAAGAAGGGCAAGAAGAAGTTTCAAAGAGCTTTCTGGGCGGACTTAGCTTCAGATTCATCTGAGACTGAAAAAGAAGAAGAAGTCACCAACCTTTGCTTGATGGCAGATAATGTTGAACACTCAGATCAAGAAGAGTTATGTGACTTAACCTATGATGAATTATTTGAAGTTTCTGAACACATGCAT
Source organism: Dendrobium huoshanense (assembly GCA_016618105.1). NCBI lineage: Eukaryota > Viridiplantae > Streptophyta > Magnoliopsida > Asparagales > Orchidaceae > Dendrobium > Dendrobium huoshanense. The sequence continues at coordinate 36,119,731 of CM028358.1, forward strand.
GATGCATATAGGAAAATAAAAAAGGTGCATGCTAGTTTGAGTTTAGAATTGGAAGAACTTAAGAAAAAACATGAAATCCTTAGGAAAGATCATGCATTAATAGATAACAACCACATGAAACTACTTGACGAATATGATGACTTGAATAAGAATTTTGAGAATTTAAAATCATCCTATGCTGATCTTGAAAAAGAATTTAAGAATTTTAAGGATGAATCAGAGAGAAAAATATATAGAATCAATTATACAAATCGAATCTTGGAAGATATGAATTCATTCTATAAACTGATAATAAGAGCTCTCGAGGATAATAGGAAAACCCTTAAACTTGAAGATTTTACAAATCCTAAATATTATCCTAAATTCATGAAATCCCTTATAAGATAATCATATGGAAGAAAACTTAGGAATATTTTTCCTAATGTTAAATGTAATAATTGTGGATTTTTGGGACATATAGCTCACACCTGTACTTTGAAGAAGAAATCTAATTTGGTGTGGAGACCTAAGATGCATAAACCTAGACATATCATACATGCATCTGATTATAAATTGCTAAAAGGTGAACCCAAACTTGTTTGGGTTCCCAGGTCTAACATTTGAGAGTTTTGCAAGAGTGCTCTCACACAAGACCTCGTGGGAGCATATGGTACCTAGACAGCGGATGTTCAAAGCATATGACTGGAGATACTGCTCAATTCATAACGTTGGAAGCCAGGAATGGAGGCAAGGTTACACTTGGAGATAATACTACAAAGAAAGTGATTGGATCAGGTATGATTGGAAATTTGAAAAACGTTTTCATAGACAATGTGTTATTAGTTGAAGGCTTAAAACATAATTTGTTAAGCATAAGTCAGTTATGTGATAAGGGCTATAATGTAAAATTTTTACCTACTAGCTGCATAATAAGCCTAAATGGGAAAAATGTTTTAAATGGAAAAAGGGTAAACAATGTTTACATGCTAGATTTAAATTGTATTCAATCTCCTACTGCTTTTTGTTTGAAAACTATTTCTGATGAATCATGGCTTTGGCATAGGAGACTTTGTCATTCTAGTATGAAAAACCTTAGAAGAATTACCCAAAAGAACTTAGTGAGAGGTATACCAAAACAAGACTTTACTAAGGACCACCTTTGTGATGCATGTCAATTAGGAAAATAAGTGAAGTCCTCTTTTAAGTCTAATAATAATCTTAGAACTAGTAAACCATTGGAAATTCTTCACAGGGATCTTTTTGGACCTGTAGGAACTAAAAGTCTAGGAGGGAAGGTATACAGATTTGTTATATTGGATGATTTCACAAGATTCACTTGGGTTAGATTTCTTTTTCATAAGAGTGAATCATTTGAGGAATTCAGAAATTTTTCTACTTGGATTCAAAGGAAACTAGGGAGTGAAATAATTTCTATACAGAGTGATCATGGAGGAGAATTTGAAAATGAAAAATTTGAAAATTTTTGTAAAGAAAAAGGGATTGATCACAATTTTTCTGCACCTAGAACCCCTCAACAAAACGGGGTAGTTGAAAGGAAAAATAGAACATTAATAGAAGCCGCCCGAGCAATGTTGGCAGAATACTCACTTCCTAGATATTTTTAGGCTGAGGCGGTTAGCACTGCATGTTATATTGTGAATAGGGTGAACGTGAGATCAAATTTAAATAAAATACCCTATGAGTTGCTAAAAGATAGAACACCTAATTTGTCTCATTTGCATGTATTTGGTTGCAAGGTGTTCATTCATAATATTGGAAAATCTGCCTTAGGAAAATTTGATCCAAAATCAGATAAAGGAATTTTTGTTGGATATTCAAGTGTTGAAAAATCTTATAGGGTATTCAACAAAAGAACTTTAGTCATTGAAGAAACTACACATGTTGTATTTGATGAATCTGGAAATTTGGAAGAGCCAAATGTTGTTGAAGATGAGATTGAAGAAAACTCCCAAAAGATTGATAGAATAAATTTGGAAGAAAATGTGGAAGAAAATTTGGAGAGAGAAAACCCTTTGCCTAGAGATTTGAGATTTTCTAAAAACTACCCAAGAGAATTGATTATAGGTGAACCTAGTAAGGGTGTTAGAACTAGGCGTGGATTAAACAAGGAAGTCAATCATTCAGCCTTTATTTCAACAATAGAACCCACTAATATTGATCAAGCACTTTCTGATGAATTTTGGATATTGGCCATGCAAGAAGAGTTGAATCAATTTGTAAGAAATAAAGTTTGAGAATTAACCTCAAGGCCAAAAGATTAAAGTGTTGTTGGAACCAAGTGTGTGTTCAAAAATAAAATGAATGACTCAGGAGTAGTCATTAGAAATAAGGCTAGATTAGTTGCTAAGGGGTATAATCAAATTGAAGGAATTGATTTTGAGAAGACATTTGCCCCTGTAGCAAGACTTGAAGCAATTAGGGTTTTACTTGCCTTTGCCTGTTTTAAAGGTTTTAAATTGTTTCAAATGGATGTCAAAAGTTCCTTTTTAAATGGGGTAATTGAAGAAGATATTTTTGTAGAACAACCTCCAGGTTTTGAAAATTCTTAATACCCAAATCATGTTTTCAAGTTAAAAAAAGGCATTATATGGATAGAAACATGCACTTAGGGCTTGGTATGGGAGGTTGAGCACCTTCCTACTTGAAAGATCTTTTGAAAAAGGAAGTGTGGATACAACTCCCTTTTTAAAGAAATTTGGAAAGGATATACTCATTGTTCAAATTTATGTGGATGATATCATCTTTGGATCTTCAAATAAAAATCTCTGTGATGATTTTTCTAAAATAATGAGTAGTGAATTTGAAATGAGTCTAATGGGAGATTTAAATTACTTTCTAGGATTTAGCATTAATCAACTTGAGGAAGGTACATTTCTTAGTCAAACTAAATATATTAAGGACATCCTTAAAAAATATGAAATGGACAATGCTAAACCTGTTAGTACACCAATGAGTTCCTCAGTTCAGTTGGATAAGGATCTTAAGGGAAAATCTATTGATCAAAAGAAATATAGAGGGATTATTGGATCTTTACTTTACTTGACTGCTAGCCAACCAGATATTATGTTCAGTGTTTGCTTATGTGCTAGATTTCAATCAGATCCAAAAGAATCACATTTGACAGCAGTGAAAAGGATTTTAAGATATTTCCTAGGAACTCAAAACTTAGGGATTTGGTATCCTAAGTTTAGCTCTTCTTTTGAAATTATTGGTTATTCAGATTCTGACTTTGCAGGCTGTAGAGTGGATAGGAAAAATACTTCTGGAACATGTCAATTCATTGGAAATTCATTAGTTTCTTGGTCCAGTAGAAAACAAAATTCAGTAGCCCTATATACTACAGAAGCAGAAAACATTGCATTAGGAAGTTGTGTGGCACAAGTAATTTGGTTAAAACAACAATTGATTGATTTAGGATTAACTATAGGCACTATTCTAATTTATTGTGACAATACTAGTGCTATTTGTATTTCCAAAAATCCTATTCAACATTCTAGAACCAAACACATTGACATAAGGCATCATTTCATAAGGGATCATGTATCCAAGGGAGAAATTGAACTTACTCATGTTTCAACTGAAACTCAACTTGCAGACATTTTTACAAAACCTTTAGCCTTTGATACCTTCAGTACATTAAAAACAAGGCTTGGTGTTATTGATTTGAATGCTTAAATAAAAATGTTTTTGCAACATTGATATTTATGTTTTCTTAGTTTATTTATTTTAATTTTGTTTTGATTTTGTGTTTGTTCTAGTGTTTGTTCTAGTTATGTTTGTTTGTCTTTGTTTTAAACTTTAGTGTATTTTCTTTTATATTGATATTATGAAATGATCCTGTAATCCTTTTCATAAATATCAATCTATATTATAGTTGATTTTGATTTTGGATTGTTTTTGAAATGTATTTAGTTCTTATGAATTTCATTAGTCTTTTTAATCCTAATTATGCTTAAATTAGATTGTGATTTAAGATTAATTATATTAGAAAATCTAGTCTTTCTAAATTTAAAATTTGTTTATAACTTGTCATAATAAGAATTTTTAATCTCATGTCTATTCATTTAAACTACATAAAAGTTAATATTATTATTGCAATTTAGATGTTTTCTTATTTTGTATTTCTTTGCTCAAGTGATATTTATGCACTTAGAAAAATTTGAAATTTTAGATTATTGATCTTGGAAAGAATTGGTTTCAATAACTCTTGAAAATTGTACAAAGAGTACAAAAATCAAAAGGAATGCGCAAAGGTTCGCAAATATGAAAAAGAGGCACAAAATTAGACAATGTCAAAAGATGCACAAAAATGTGCCAAAAATTTGAAAAAGATGAGCAAAGCGCCACATGTGGTAATTCTCTTCTTTCCAAATTCTTTCAATCTCTTAATTCAAATTGATCTTATGTTCATTTATATTCTATTGAACTTTGAAATATAGAATTTTTATTCATCTCTCTTGTAATGATTTTCTATATTCAAATGTCTAAATTGAATCATGTTTTTGATAAATTCTTCTTACTTACAATGTTATGTCACTTCTTAAATTCTATGAATTTCGATGATTTACCTAATTTTATTAGTTTTAGATTGCATACCTTATGTCAATCACCATTTAGATTAAATTTTCAAATGAATTTCATATAATTACTTACATTTCTTGTCTATTTCTTCTTCACTTTTTGTTGTTGTCAAAAAGGGGGAGAAACTATTGTGAGTGTTTGAATGTTTTGTTTGTTTCGTTTGTATGTTTTGTTTGTTTTGTTTGCATTTTGATTTTGTGTATGACTTTGTGTCTATGGAAAGTGTTATTTTGTTAAAAAAATTTTGAAAAACAAAAAATATTGTCCTTTTCTTCAAAATGCCTCCTTATTTTCATGTATTCATCAATTCAGGGGGAGTTAAGGAGATTTGTTTAAATTGAAATCATACAAACAATAATTGTTTTGCCATCATAAAAAAGAGGGAGATTGTTAAGATAGTTGTTATTTGCATACTTTACATTTTTGCAACTTGTATAGTTTTGATGATTCCAAACATTATTGTTCAAATGTTTAGTTATCTCCTAAGAAATTTTTGAAGATTTGTATTTTCTCTTGTGTGTACTAACATTTCAGGAAAATCAAACTCCAGACTACAAAGACTTCAAATTAAATTCAACATGAGATACTTTTGTGAATTTGAAGCTTGTACTTTTATTTGAATTAAATTTGAAAGGGAGTGATTGTAATTGAGTGCATAAAAAACATACACACACACACACACATAAGGAGATCATATAAAATTTATACAGATCGTACGGGATGATTTCAGATCGTACGGGATGATCAGACAATTATCTCTTATTGAGCACATAGAACGAATAGGAACTGGCTTGAAAAATTTTCTAAGTCCTATTCGTCCGGGACGAAATTAAATATCGTCCTGGACGACTTGGTCTCTGTAAAATTTTTGTCCAAACGAAATTAATTATCGTCAGAAAATGAGTTGCTCTCTGTAAAATTTTCGTCCAGACGAAATTAATTATCGTCCAGGATGATCTGGTCTCTGTAAAATTTTCGTCCAGACGAAATTAATTATCGTCAGACAACGAGTTGCTCTCTGTAAAATTTTTTCCCAGATGAAATTAATTATTGTCTAGGACGATCTGGTCTCTGTAAAAATTTTGTCCAGACGAACCAATTTTCGTCCAGACGATTAACCGACTTAGAACGGTTTTCAGCAGTTTTCTAAAACCGACCTAGTAATAACCGTTCGTACCGGACGAACTTAGTTCGTACGGGATGATCAGCATGTACGAAGACATTTCGTATACATATACAAATAGGGTCGTTTCAAAGAGTTTAAGTAAAATTGTCCAGGACGATCCACGATCGTACGGGACGATCCGCTGCGCACAGAATTGAAAATTTGCAGTTTTTGGGCATTTTTTCTTGTCTTTTGTATAAGTAGTCCAAATTAGACTGCCACCAAATCTTTTTGTCATTTGATCTTCGTGCCTCTTGAGAGAATAGCTAAGGAGAGAGTGTGAGAGTGCATTAAAAGGAGGATTCCTACCACTGGAGCGTGAAGGCTTCACTTGGAGTTCAAAGGTAAGAATCTCTACTTGTGAATTGGGATTAGTTCACTCTTTTCCTTCTTCCTTCTAGATTTCTTGTGAGAAGATCTGTCAAGAAGATCCGGTTCGCTGACGACACTTGGAGAGTGTGAATAGCCGAAAGGGTCGCTTCCTACACTTGGAGAGTGTGAACAGCTGTAGGGTTCTCTGCCCACACTAAGAGAGTGTGAAAGGACAGAAGGGTTCTCTGCCCACTCTAGGAGAGTGTGAAAGGATGGACGGTTCTCTGCCAACACTGGGGATTGTGTAAAAGGACGACGGTTCTCTGCCGCACCGGGTAGTGGTGAAAAGAGTGTGTTGTAAAGGCTTCTCCGCCTTGCTGTGGGTGCAAAAGGAGATTCACTATTGGTATTAGTGCAATACTCAGAGGGTGCCTTTGGCGAGTGGATGTAGGTCTGGTTATAGACTGAACCACTATAAATCTGGTGTCATTTACTTTACAGTTTTTACGTTTCCGCATTTTATTTTTAATTTTTAAGAACTCTGTGGTTGAAAAACATTTTCTAGAAAAACTTAAAAGAAAAATTTTCATTTTGGTTCAACTTAAATTCAAAGAGAGATTAAAATTTTTTAAAACTACCAATTCACCCCTCTTGGTAGCCTTGGGACATTAACTTAGGCTTAACAACCTAATTACTAGACTCAACAGTTATATCTTTGTGTTAACATTTTCTTTACATTTTGTTATTATAGTTCCTTTTTCTACTATTTTGCGGGTTATTTATTGCTCTTGTAGGTTTTTGCATGTGCAGATCTAAAGGCTGATAGGTTTTTGCTAGGAAGCAGATCGCTCAAGCTCGTTATTTTTTTCTTCCATCTTTTTGTGTGCTCTCTCTTGAGCACCGTAGGATGTATCTTGGATTTCTTGTACTTTTGTGTAGTAGGGACCTTATGCTCGTAGATTTTTTTTTCTTTTAATTTTATAGCTCTTTTGAGCATTAGAGGGCTCGAGGTCCCTTTAAGGACTTTGTATTAATTTTTCTATATTAATGCATAGGCCCCTCCGTGGGTTTCCCAAAAAAAAAAAAGACTCAACAGTCTCCAAATTTTAACCTTTAGGAGATGATATCTTGTGAATGTTGTTAGACACTTTTTGTATGATTAGTAATATTGTGAAAAAAAAATTGTGTTTCTATCCCCCTCGTTTAATAAAATGCAAGCAATTTTTTGTTTCCAATAAGCTTCTTCTTGTTCTTGAAGCTTAACTAAGGTGTCATTGGTCTAATTTAAAGAGATAAGGTTAGCCGCTGAAGGAAGATTCCTATAAGTATTGGAAGCTAAATTAACTTGTTTCCCAATTTCCATAATATTAGTAAATAAAGTCTTAAAAATATATTTATTCAACCAATTTAAATTTTTCTTTAATCTTTTGAGCTTAAGCGAAAGCCGAATCATACCAAAGCAATTATTATTGGGAAACAATGCAGCATGCCAATTCGCTTTAACATTATTAAGAAATAAATCATGCAAAAGCAATATATTTTGAAACCTAAAGCTGGACATGGTTGAATTGTCTGTTTTAGAAATGTTCAGAAGTAAAGGAGCATTGTTAGAGAGGGTTTTAGAAAAATTCTCCACATAGGTGATATGATACATAGTAATCCAAATATTATTAAAAAGAATACAATCTAAATATTGCCACATAGTGTGTTGTTTCCAAGTAAAACCATTGACATTAAAAATAATATCATGAAGATTAGAAACTAAAATAACATCATTAAAATCCTCCATAGCATGAAAATTCGGCATTTTACCCCCAATTCTCTCAAAAACATTAGTAATGGTATTTAAGACATCACCAACCATCCACAGCTCACTATTATTAGAGGAAAAATCCACAATTTCTTTCCAAAAACTCCTCCTTTCCACTCTGGAACAAGAGGCATAAACAAAAGAAGCAACAAAAGAAAACTGATAAAAATTTATTTTAGTGTGCACAATTTGAGGTAAATCCTTTAGAATGCTAAGATTAACCCAACGTCTCCAAAAAATTCAAATTTTATTGGTATAATTACTAAAAGAGCAATAAAACCCAAGTTTTGTAAGCATTGAAATCATCTTGGAAGCCAGAATGAAATGTTCAAATAAAATCAAAACATTAATATTATAAATCATGCTTAAATTTTTTACCCTAAGAATAGAAGGAGGATTCCTCACCCCCCCTAACATTCCATATATGGGACTTAACCATTGATAAAATCATTATAAGAAGCTCTGGTAACTCTAAAAGAATTACCTTCTATGATTTTGCTATTTTTAGATTTCTTCTTCCCCACTTTTGTAAAACCATCATCCATCATATTGTCATTAGAAGGAGGAGACAACATATACACATCTTTCATGCCTACATATTTTCCTAATAAATCAGACTTGTTAAAAACAATTTCCCCTTCCTCTGTATGGTCCTCCTTATCACCTTTCTCATCGACCACTTGTTAACCATTATTAACATTTAAAATACATTGGTTATGCATTCCTTCTCTATCATTACTCACATCGAATGGATGAACCTCTCCATTCCCATTTCGGATTGAATAATTCAAAGACAAGCTTCGAGCATCCAAATCTTACTCTTCTATGACATTACCAACTGATCTATCCAATGGAAGCACCAGTTGAATATCTTCTAATGAAAGCTCTCCATCATGAGTTTCCTCCTTATTATTAGGATTATTTAAAGGTATGTTAGTTATGTTGCCTTGTTCAAAAATTTCTAAAGGGATAAGAATCTCGTGGTCAATAGTATTGTTCTTACCTAAATTAACCACATTTTTTTCATCTTTACTCCCTTTTTTAAATTAGGATGAGCAATAAAAAATTCCTTAAAAGAGTGTCCATGGACTTTTCAATGAGAACAAAAATCAAGAATGTGTTCTAAATCCAATGAGAACAAAAATCAAGAATGTTTTCTAAATCCACCGTTTATAAAATAACCTAAGCTTTCTGATCCAACCCATACTTTACGCAGGTGTTTTTGGTTAAGGGTCAACAAGATTTAGGTATGAATATGTTTCAAATAATATCTATAATTAAGGGTCACATTTGAAAAGATATGAAATTTAGACTCATAAATACAAAATACTTTAATTAAAGATTATGTCCAATATTTTTTTCTAGTTTATTTAGTGATATAATCTCCATAAACTTCATTCTTTTAGTCTTATAATTATTAAAATTAGAGTAAATGGTAGTAGTCTTTTGTTAGTAAGCATACTTCCTTATGAGTTCAGACACACTGCTCTATCACTTTATTACTTGATTCGACTTGTACACTTTCATATATTAAGTAGGATTTTATTATTTTTATGTCTAAAAAAAACTAAAAATTATTTAGGGGTGATAACGACCAAGATTTTTATATAATTCAAAAATTCACTTCAAAAACATGTGGATTATTATTCCAAAAATGGATCACAAAGCATGAAGAACATGCGGATTAAATAAATGCAATATGAAATTTGGGAATGAAATCCAAATAGGCACAATAAGAGATTCATCTTTAATATCAAAGTAAGGATTCCACTTTAAAAGCCTCATTTGACAGTTATTATTGTAATACATTTATATCGCAAAAATCTAGCTATAATCCAAATCATTCAATAAATGGATAACAACATGCCTTGCATTGAGTAAACCAATAAAGAAAAAAATAGATTATTTCAAATTATTGAAAAAAGACCTAATCGAATCAAGATTTGGGCATCTAATAGAAAATTTACCTACCAATGTAAACTAACAAGGAGAAACCAATTTCACAATATCATCCTCAAAAATTTATACAGCCAGAAAACCTTTAACCATAGAATTGGTAAAAGCAAAGGTAGAATAATTTGATTGGACACCACCAAGAAGCACATTGAAAAAAGAGCAAGCTTTTGGGTTAGAATGGTTACCAGCATCACCAAAGAAGCCTTTCATGCTAAAAGTAGAAGCTGTTAGCAAATTATCCCAAGTTGACGGCTAAAAAAAAATGGACTTGCTGCCATGAGGAAAAAAAACAAAATAAAAACCTAAGGATGAGAGGCCATAGGTTACTGAAGTGAAAAATAAAACCACACAACATAAATAGAAGAAAAAATGATAGAAGAAAATAGGAATCACGACCGAGATGCAACAAGAGAAACTTGATCGCCACAGCGAAGAGAGAGAATATAGACGTTGAAAATGAGGATTATTTGTGACAATAGGAAATCAATAGATATCTTTTTCACCTCTACAATCTCAACAAATATTTAGGTATTAATATGTTCTGAATAATATCAATAATTAAGGGTCACATTCAAAAAGATATGAGATTTAGACCCAAAAATCCAAAATACTTTTATTAAAGATTATGTCCAATATTTTTTCTATTTTATTTAATGATAAAATCTACATAAATATCACTCTTTTAGTCTTATAATTATTACAATTAGAGTAAATGGTAGTATTCTTTTGTTAGTAAGTGTACATCCTTATGAGTTCAGCCATTGTACTTTATCATTTTATTACTTGATTCGAAATGTACACTTGTATATATTAAGTAGGATTTTGTTATTTTTATATATATATAAAAACTAAGCATTATTTAGGGGTGATAGCAACCTAGTTTTTTATATAATTCAAAAGTTCACTCCATAACACACATTAGTTTTTAGCACCATTACCAAGGAAGATTACCAAGGAAGAACTTTACTATTTTACAATTTTAGCAATACTATTAAATTAATTACATAGTTAGACCTATTTATATCTTTTGTTTTATTTGTTTATTAAATATTCATGGTTGCATGCTTTATAGATATAGAAAGGTACAATTGTTGTTAGACTCTGAACTAGAAAGAACTCATTGAAAAATTTAAAAAGCTAACAAATGTGAAAATGATTGAATTTGTATTAGATAAAGATCTTTCTAGACTTCTTATGGATTATGCTAACCCTTTGGAAGATGGAATTCAATAGAGAATTAATAGTCCTATCATCTAAGCTAATAATTGTAAATTAAAAATTGTTATAATTAAAGTGGTTCCAAATTCTCAGTTTGGGTGAACTCCAATTATATATCCCAATTTACTCTTAGATTATTTCATAGAAATTTATGCAATATTTAAGTGTAATAGTGTAAGTGATGATGTTATTAGACTTAGATTGATCCCATTTTCTCTAAAAGATAAATCAAAGATGTGGCTGAATTCTTTAAACCCAGGCTCTATAAACAACTTCAAATGAGTTGTCTCAAAACTTTCTTGCTATGTATTTCTCACCTTCAAAAACTGCCTAACTTACAAATCATATCACCTATTTTACCTAGTTTGAAGGAGAGTCAAATTATGAGAGTTGGAAGTGATTTAGAAAATGCTTACGAAATACCCTCACCATACTTTACCTAATTGGTTGGTTATTCAAAAAAATTATAATAGATTAATAGGATCTCTCATAGTAATCATAAATGCTGCAAATGTAGGATCATTAATGTTTAAGCCATTTAAGGATGCATATGAATTAATAGAAGAAAATAATTTCTAGTAGCCTACTAATATGGTAAATTCTAAGAAAGTATAAGAAATTTTTTAATGTGATGATTTATTAATGGTGACTGCACAAGTTGTTGAAATTTTTATGTAGTTTAGCATAATAGAAGTGAATTATGGATTAGGAATTAAATCAAACATGTAATTGGAGGATCAAAATTTAATTAAAAATAATAGTGTGAAGGGATTATAAATATTAATTTTGTTGGAAGATAAAATAATCCCTACTACAATACATATAATCCAGGTTGGAGGAACCATTCTAATTTTAATTTGTTAAATAATGTTGCTAGTAATATTTAATGAATTCTAGCCAAAATAATATCGGAGTAAATGTGAACAATCCTCAATAATCTTATGTTAATCCTAGACCTATATGTACTCCAGGATTTAATCAAAGCAATCATTTTGGAAGGATAAAATCACCATTGGAAATTGCTGTGATGTGTTTAATTACTCAATTACAAAACTATGTTGCTTCTATTAAAAATTTGGAAACCCAATTAAGTCATCTCAAAATTTTATTCAGTAGTAGACCTCTTCAATATTTGCTTAATAATTCTGAAGTTAACTAAAAGGAAAATAAAAAGATTATAGTGAAATTCATTTGAAGAGTGGTAGCATTGCACCACAACCAAATTGATAAATCTAGGTAAGTCTAGCAGAAAACTATAAACTTAATGTTGATTGAAGGAAACCACTTGTGTCTTTAGTAATCTTATTGTGATGGTGAGAGTGGAGCTTTAAGTAATATTTATCTTATACACTATGTCTTAGTTATATCTATATTATTTTTTACCCTATTCTATCATTCATATAAATGCATGAGGTTTTTATTAATATTTATTTACATTTTTATTTATATTTGATTAAATTCCCCTTATACATACATTTTTATATTTTCTTCTAGTAATATCTTTGCATTTTGAGTTTTTAATTAACCCTAATAAATATAATAATTAAAATTTACATAAAATTAAGATTACAGTAAAGCCCTAAATCATATTTCAAAGGAAAACGTCTTTTTAATTCATAGAAAAAAAAAAACAAATAAAAATAATTAACTAACTAAGATGTTTGAAAGTATTGACTTCACTTAAAATTGTAAGTTATACATTTTTGCATTAACTTTTAAATTGAAGATAAATACCTAAGGTTAAAGAATATATATGGGTAGAATAAACTTGAAAAATATAGCTACCTAAATTTGAAATTAGAAATCTTATTAAATACATAAATTAGATTCATTAAGAATGTAAGAAGATTTTAAGCAAAATTGATATTCAAAATCATTCACTATGTACTCCATAAAATTAAAAGCAAAAAGAAATGTGATACGAGTTCTAAAAAGAAATGAAAAGAAAAGAAGAAAAAGAAAAAGAAAGAAAATACATTCAAAATTTTGTATCAAATAAAAACCTAGAGTTTGACTGCAATCTTATACTTAAATTCACAAAGGATAGGGTAGGGGGGCTAGTATAAATGATGGTAAACTAATAAAATTTTAATTTCAACTACAAACACATATAATTTTTAAGAAATATTATTTAATTTAAAATTTAGAAGTTAATGAATATATTCATTACATGTAAATTCAAATTAAGCAATGATAAGTAACTTATCCACATCAACAAGCCCTACAATGGTGAAGTAGTTTCAGTGTCGAGGCATTAGTTCACTTCAATGGAACCATGACTCCACTCTTTCAAGCGCCATAGTGCCATATGCCTATTTGTATTTTCTTATAAATAGTTATAATGTTATGTTTGTAAAAGAGTTCAGTCACTTATGTAAAATTTAGCACATCTTTTTAGAGTATTTCATGAGTTACCTCTTAGAGTAAAATCTAAGGAAGGCTAGGAAAGTATAAGATATAATTTTTTGGAGTGTTTAGCCTATATTTCTTGAAGCAACTCAATAAGCTAAGGGAAGAGTGCAGAGGATATACTTTGATCATTTCTGGTGATATCACTATCTTGTATTTTAATTCTTCCATGAGTTTACTTGTCATTTATTTTATATCTAGCTAATTCTCTTATTTTAGAATATTGATGTATAGTTCATGTTAAGTACTAATAAATATTTTTGTTTTATAAATGTTAAATAATTTTTTTAGTATTATCCCATTCTTAATTTAATGCACATATGGCCTTATGTATAGTATAGTGTGATGTGTACCATCAACGAAGAAATGCAAGAACAACTAGGAATTTTGAGATTGGATGTTTACATGCCTAGATATAGGACGTATATATTCTAGGTTCTTAAGGAGACACTATAACTTTAGGAGGTCAGCAAATATCCTTTTTACCCTAATAAGCTAAATAGAGATCTTGGGATGCATATACTCTTACGCACATCTATAATTAAGGGTCTCATTAGAAAAGATATGAAATTTACACTCATAAATACAAAACACTTTCATTTAACTTTCATTTTCATCTTTAGACCCGATTAATGTGCACCATAAAATATAATGTGAACTTCTTCTCTAATTTTTTATGCTTCAATTTATTTAAACTCCTTAACCACATATGATCGAATGATCTTCTAGATAATGTTATAAGATAAAGATATTTTATTGATTTCATTTTTTGTTGATTTATCACAAGGGAGCTTATTTTCTTGCATGTATTTGTTGAAGGTCTTTCTCCAATCTGCCACTTCATCATCTACTAATAAAATAATTTTCAACTAGGCAGATAATTTTTGTTTATAAATTCAAATTTTATGGATTAGAAGACCTAACAACCTTGTACTTCTATTGGAATTGAATCCCTCTTAAGGAAAACAAGATCCTTGGTTAATTTTACCAAAGCATCTTCTCTAGAGTTCTATCCATGAGGAATCTTGTATAGTGATACATTAAAGATTTAATCAAGGACATGCATCATATAATGATTATAATGGATTAAATTTTCCATTAGTACTTGTTAAACACTAGCTATCGGATTAATCACTAGCTACAAATCCCTAAAAAATTTGATTTGTTGAATTTTATTCAAATTAGTCAACTTTAACCCCAATATCAATACCTCATACTCAACTTCATTATTTGTACAAGATTCTAACATGTGGTAAGAGTAATACATCAAGCCTTTATCTATAATGAAAAAAAAAAACATATTGATTCTTGCTTTCCATGGGAAAGTATAATCAAATATTTATTATTGACTAGAAGTAGCACATCAAAAAAGTATTCTTAAGTTGAATTTTCATTTGATTATAGTTTAATGATTTCTTCATCTAGTATGTAATCATTTATTAGAAAATCATCTTGTACTGGATGAGCCTCTAAGATATTTCAAATCACTTGCACTTCAACAACATGTAATGTGATATATATTATTTCAAATTATGTTAGAATCATTTACCATCAGGTTAGTCTGCCTGATAATATTGAATAACTTATTAGATATTAGAGAATTTACTCTAGGTATCAAATTTACTTTATGAGAAAGCCTATAATGCCTCAAATTTTGAACAGCAAAGGTTAAAGAGAGAATGTATTTTTCTATCAGAGGATAATTTACTTTATTTGTAAGTAAACATCTACTCAAATATTAAACTGCATTCACTTTTCCTTCCATATTAACTTGAGCTAATAATGTGCCAGGAGATTCACTTAAAGCTGTTGTATATAAAATCAACATCTTCAATTGAATAAGAGTAGCTAAAACTGAAGGATTTATCAAATTTTTCTTTATACTATCAAAAGCTTTCTAACAACTTTCATTCCATTAAATGAGAATATCCTTGTAGGATAGAGTTGTAAATGATTGAGATCTGCCTAAAAGATTTAAAATGAATCATCTAAGGTATGTTGATCGACCTTGAAAAGGTCTTAATTATGTGAGACTTTTAGGTTGTGATAATTATATTATTTCCTTAATTTTATTTAGATAAATTTTGATTCCACGATGTATAACAAAAATAAATAAATGAATTTTTTGCAAGGTTATATGACTTTGTTGAACTAGTAAAAAAAAATCACATCACTTTCTGATTGCTGCACTCTCGTGCTCTATAGCAATTTTCAGGCAATTTAGGATTCATTAGCCCGTGCTTCTCTCTTGTCGCTCCTAGCATGATTTCTTAATTTTTTGCCTTGTTATGTTCCTCCTCTTCTTTCTGTGATATTTTTACATTTTATTTTGATCATTTTTTTGGGTTTGCTGGTTTGGGAGATGACGAATCAATTGTCATCTATCACACTGAATGCTATGATTCCTAATGGAAAGTCTCATTCTTTTAATGACATTCTTTATAGCTCTTCTTCTTCTTCTTCAAATCTTCAATTTGATTATACATTGTTTAAGGTTTGTTCTACTCCGATGTTTGATGATTTTGTGGTGTCTGGCTGCTCCCTTCACTACAGGAAAAACAGTGAAAACCGGCGGTTTTTACCGGCGGTTAGTGTAATATTACCGGCGGTTTGCCAAATTACCGGCGGTCTGACGGCGGTTCAGTGACCGCCGGTAAAAACGGCGTAGGAAACAAATTCCGACGGCCTTTTACCGGCGGTTTATTTTTGCGGCGGTTTTCCGGCGGCCAATACCGCCGGTGTTAACCGGAATTTCAACCGTCGGTCTATCGGCGGTTTGGCCGCCGGTAATGTAACCGCCGGAAAACCGCCGGTCATAGTACCGGCGATGTTCCGGCGGTTAAACCTGGCGTCGTCTGGTTCATTAGACCGCCGGACGGCGCCGTTAGACCGCCGGTACTTTACCGGCGGTTGACGGCGGTTACAGCCGTCGGGATTACCGACGGTTTAAACCGTCGTGCGTCCATCGTAGCACCGCCGGTGACCGTCGGTAAGCCGCCGGTATTCAACGGCGGTTTAATAATAACACCGGCGGCCTTATCTTGTCCGTCCGGTATCGTCGTTTCCGGCGGCCAAACCGTCGGTTAGCCGCCGGAAACCTGTAGCACCTGAAAAAAAAAATTGACAGCATCCCCTCTATTTGAGGGAGGTTCACCCTAAAGTCTAAACCTGCAGAAAAAGCATATATATGTTGGGCAACACGCCGCTATATTCATCACAACCAGAAAATACAAAATTCATCACAACATTACAATCACAAATTCACAAAATAGTTCATGATAATGTTACAATCACAAGTTCAAAAGTTCACAAGTTCTAATTAATACAATCACAAGTTCACAAGTTCTAATTAATACAATCACAAGTTCAAAAGTTCACAAGTTCACAACATTACAATCACAAACATAATAAACATCTAATCATCATCGGTATCCTCACTGTCTGCAGATGGCTGCTCATGTTGGTCCTTCTTCCTTTGTTTTCCAGCTCTGTAGGATTGCAACTCTGTTTGCATTTCATTCTGAGCCTTCCTCATTTCTTCAATCTCTCTAGCTTGAACCCTTTTCATCTCTTCAATCTCTCTAGTAAGTGCTGCAACCCTCTCACTTACAGATACTTCAGCTCCACTTGGATCATGAAATGCAGAGGTGTATGAACTGCCCTCAATAGCAAAAGCCTGTGAACCCATGCCATATACCCTCCCCCTCTGTCTTCCACCAACAACTTCTGACCATGTCTGATACTCAGAAGTATGGGCCGATCCAGAAGATGATCCCTCGCCAGTGGACTGCCGACTTTCTCTAGCTCGTAAGAAATCATCCTGCAAGTTACAAATAGTTTTATTAAAATAAATTTTTATTCTAAAAATCCAAAAAATTTTACTCACATGAGCCTTCTTAGACTTCTCATCAACCCACTGGTGGTCAGCTTGATGTTGATGAGTTCTTGTATGCAGCTCCAATGGTGTTGGCTCCCGACCCAGGTGCTCTTTCTGCAAATTTGATGCTTAGTTATACTAACATAAATATATGTAATAAACCAATTCAAAACACTTACCAGTCGCCGCCTATGTTCTGTATGAGGTACAGATCCACCAGTATGAAGAGAGCTTCCTAAACCGCCGCTGTCAGAGGCTCTGTTCTGTTTATTCTGCTCTCTCATTTTTATAAACTCCGGGGTAGCCCAAGCACTACTCAAATCTGCCCAAACGCCCTCTCCAATCCAATTAGGCCTCTGCCCGGACTTTCTAATGTCCGTGAACATGTCTCTGAGACGGGTCGCTCCTCTCCTCTCAAAATTTGATCTGATCCTCGTGCTGTACTCAGGCAACCACCTAAATTCTTTCTGTACAAATTTAGGCAATATCAAAAAGATTAGTACAAATTAAATCATATATTTGAAATCATACCAAAAAAACATACCTGAAATTCTCCAAACCACATATCTCTAACTGGCTTTGGGATCTTCTTCCAGGATAAGTAAGGAGCATCATACTTATTCTTTATTATATCCCGGATCATATGTATAGGTGGCCTTGAAGGATTGAAGCTGCAAGTGACTTTGTTTATCAATAACATGTAATATATTAAAATAAAAACAACTGAATAACTTAAATTGAACTTACTTATCGCCGTCAGGCTCGATGTATTGACGCTTATCTGTTGCTGTTGCAGGATCGGTAGCGCCAACCTCTGGTGGTCGTGATGGTCCACCCTGTTCATGCTGCACCGGATAGGGGTAGTAATATGGGTAAGGGTAAGGAGGGTGAGGACCAGTGGATGGACCAGCAGCCTGTGATGATGGTGGGGGGTAATATGGATAGAATGGAGAAGCATGTGTCTGATCTGGAGAGGGGAAGCGAGGACTCGTCGAGCTGGGAGGGAAGTGGCCAGGGAAGTATGGAGGTGCAACAAGAGGTGGATCTAACTGTCCCTGACCCTGCTCTGGTGAAGGCTGCTGGCTCCTGGCAGGTGGTGGCGGTGGTGGTGTAGGTAGATCTGGTGCAACTGAAGGCCCCTCACCTACCTCAGTCTGTGTGGGTACTCTGCTAGTCGTAATCTTCTTCCGGCGGAACTTTGAGGCAAATGATTTACGAGGAGGATCGTCGCCTGAAGCCATCTGCAATATTAAAACAAAAATAATTAAGAAACAGTTAATAAAACAGTTAATAAAGCAGTTAATAAAGCAGTTAATGAAGCAGTTAATGAAGCAGTTAATGAAGCAGTTAATGAAGCAGGTAATGAATTACGAGAAGCAGTTAATAAAGCAGTTAATGAAGCAGTTAATAAAAGACAAGGTGGCAAAATACATTATCATTTCTAAGCAGTAATAAAAATTACATAACATTTAAATTCTACAATTCTAAATTACAGAAACTAATCAGAATCATCAAAACTATTTTCATCACTCTCAAGAGTATCTTCACTTTCATCCTGGTTCCCTTCTTCTTCTGAACTAGTTGAACTATTGACATCTTCTAACTCCATTTCAATAGTAGAGGTTGTAGTTGGCATATCCTCAATTTCAACAGGCATATAACTTGACATCTCATCCTCTTGATGTGCAGTTGCTACAATGTATTGTTGATCAATTATTCCCCGTGCTTTTGTTTTTATGACAGCTAGCCAATCTTGTTTGTCTCTGCGACCACTGGGATATTTGCTGAAATAAACTTGAATAGCTTGGCTTGCTAACACAAATGGATCAAACTTTCCGTATCTTCTACTATGTTTAACATCTACTAAACCATACACAGGATGAACCCTTGTGCCTCTATTTTGTACTGGATCATACCACTGACAGTTAAATAAGCATACAAAGTTCTCATCTTCCCCTGGGTACTCCAAGTCAAGGACCTCATTCAAAATACCATAATAATCACACTCATCTTCTTCATGAGTGTTTCCTCTAACACATACTCCACAATTTTCAGTTTTTCTTCCTTCACTCCACGATTTGGTATGAAATCTGAACCCATTCACTATATATATTGGCCAAGTTTTTACTTTTCGCATTGGACCCCATGCTAATGCTTGCAAACCTTTATCGAAACATTTGTTATCAGGATTTTGTACCTAAAAATATTTTCAAATTTTAGTATTTTTGATAATAAATAAGATTTAAATTTATAAAAAAAAATATACTCACATATGATCTGAACCAAGTTGGAAATTCATTTGCAACAGCTTGCTCAATTTCCCTTGAATCTGTCAAAGGCAAATTGCTTACGAAATACCTGGTGACAAATAATACATAAGTATTTTAAATAAACATTACTAATTTATTATTAACATTATGTAAGAACTTACTCTAAGATTGGCTCAACTTCTTCACAGTTCAGTAGTACATACAAATTCGCTGTATTTATTTCTAAATCGTTGAGATATCTTTCAACACATTTGCCACTAGGCTTTCCTTGCCTTCTAAATACTGTTAGTGTAGCATGTGATTGTTCTTCTACATCGAAGTCCATGTTACGACCCATTTTTGTTCTTGTACTCCTTACATGTGGCTCGAAATAGTAGGAGCAAAAGTGAGTTGTTTCTTGAGATAAATATGCTTCACATATCGATCCTTCTGGTCGTGCTTTATTCTTAACATATTTCTTCAACTTGTTCAGATATCTATTAGTCAAATAAAAATATGTTATCTTTACTGATTCAAAAATATTGAGTAATTAATAAAAATCTTAACACATTTACCTTTCGAAAGGATACATCCAACGATATTGAACCAGCATGAGCATCTCTATGTGGCTCGTACTCGCCATGTGATGTCCAAATCCAATAGTTTGGAAGAAATCCCCTACGATATAAATCAAGTTTCACATCATCGGGCTTTAGGAATGCTAGATTTTTATGCTTCGAACACGGACATCTAAACATTTTATCAAGCTGAAAGGAAGGCAGTTGAGATGCAACTTGAATGAAAGTTTCAACTCCCTCTATAAATTCAACTGTCAATCCTTTTCGACCCGGCAACAATCTGTTATACATCCAATATCTCTCTTCTTGGATAGTCATTTGGACGTTGAAGCAAACGTCACCCTACATAGTTAGGAAAATATTTATTAGAATACACGCATGTGCAACATGTTATAAGAACGCATCTCCTTGTCCTAAACTTGGCTAAATATGCACAAGTCTCTATACTCAAATTCATTGTATAATTAGAACTTTGTTTTCGTCATTAATAACAGTTCCTATTGATATGGTAATTGGCATGCATTGAAATCAATATTCCTTTTCCATTGAAATCAATATTTAAGAAGAACAAGCATAATTTCATTATTTTATGAATCTCGAGATTGCGTGACCAAACTTTTTATAATCATTTGCATAACTCTCCACTTTTTCTGTCATTCACATCTCTCCACTTCTTTTTGTCATTCACATCTCTCCACTTCTTTTTGTCATTCACATCTATATGCGCAATTTCTACATGCTTATTCACGATAAACGCAGACGACGAGAGGCTCCCGATACCGTTTTCAGAGCTCAGAAATCTGATAAAGATGAATCGAGCGGCACGACTATAAATAGACCGAGCAGTGCGCTGGTTGGCTCGGAACGGGCCGCAATTTATTCTTTTCAAAATCAGGCCCGGCCAACCCCGTTAAGGAGGAGGCCTGAATTGGTTGTTTTCTTAAAACTAATGTTTATATGTTTTTTTGTTGAATGTTCAATTTTATTTTAGACCTTTTTAAGAAATATTATTTGATTAAGTTTTAGTCTTCATTTTTATTGCTTTCTGAAATAGCTTTATAGTACAAAATTTTTTGTAATGAATAACAACTTTAGAAAGTAATAAAAAAACTGTCCCAAATGAAACCTTAATGACTTGGCCACCTAAAAACCCCAATGAAATTGAGGAATATGTTATATCACTTTACATTTTTCTTCCATTAAGTAGCAAGTAGGCTGACTGGTGATCCAAGTATGATCATTAGACCCTTGCCTATTGGATACATCAACATCAAGGTTGAAGGTGAAATTGATGGTGGCGATTACGATGAAGAAAATGCATAGTTAGTGTTAAAGCTTGCATAATGTGCAAGTTAGATATTTATTCTTTGGAGTTCTCATAGCACTCTCCCTCGAATATGAACTTTAATGGCTTTATTAGCTTGCTTAAAAAGAGTGTAATTGTGCATATATTATTGATGAGTGAGGATCATCATAGCACCTTTCTAGCAACTCCACTTACTCTCATTTGATCTTTTTTTGTTCATATATCATAAAAAAAGACTCTTTTTTTAAAGAATTTCGAGTGTACATAATCACTCCCTCATTATTAAATTGGGAAAGAATAATAATGAAAGAATCATGGCATTTGAATGATTATAATCTATTTAGGCTATGTTTTAGCCTCTTGTAGGAAATGAAATTAAGACCTAACGGTTAGCTAAGCTTGGCATTAATTAAGGCTTCGAATCCTATGGATGAATTTAGTTAGGTTTGACCAAAATATAATCCTAAGTTTATGTCAAGCTAATTTAGTTTAGGTGTTGTGTTAGCTTGGGGTTTGGCCTTTAATTCATTAGGCTAATATTTAACTATGGTTGACTTCTTATGGGTCTTAGGGTGTTTGTAATAATGTATAGAGTGTAGGGCCTACAAACCGCCGGTTATGGCCGCCGGTAATAGCTGTTTTTCCTGTAGTGGACGGCTCACCGGCGGTCTATGTACCGACGGTTCCCGGCGATTTAGTCGGTCGTCGTTTGTTTTTGAAATCCGACGGCCAAACTTCCGGTTGTGCCGCTGGTACTACTGGCGGTCCCTAAACCGCCGGTTAGAACCACCGGTTTAGGGCATTTTTCCTGTAGTTTTTCAATCCATTCTTGGCTCTACTTGTACCATTGAGGATATCTCTAATCATGAAGTTATCCCTCATATTATTTCTACTGTGGAGAGTTATATCTTATCCAAGATTCCTAATGATAATGAGATTCTCAGCATGATTATGAATTTAAACAAGGATTCTCTTGTGGACTCGAATGGATTTACCTCTAAGGTTTATCAAAGTTGTTGTAATATCATTAAAGGGGACCTTTGTAAGGCTATTAGAACCTTTTTCAATGGTAATACTTTTCCTAAATTATTTGCTAATACTTCTATTGTGCTTATTGTTAAATGCATTAATCCTTAACAATTGGAACAATTTTAGACCTATTACCTTATGTAACACTTTTCACAAAATTATTTCTAAATTGTGGCTTCTAGATTGGGCTTATCCTTCCTAAAATTATCTATGATAATCAAATAGGTTTTGTTAAGGGAATGTACATTACTGACAACATTTTATTAGCCTAGACGCTCATTCACAAAATTGAAAATTCGGCCGGAGAAGAGAGATCGACGGTTACCTTCGGTTAGGGAGTAGGTTGGTGGTCGGAGAAGAGCTATCGGCGGGCGGAGTTGATCTGTCGGCGGCCGGAGAAGACACGTCGGCGGCCGGAGAAGACACGTCGGCGGCGGAGTCGATTCGGGGTTCAGGAGTGGTCGGAGGCGAGGTAGGGCAGAGCGACCGAGAGAGAGAAGAGGGAAAAGTGAAAATGAAATGCGAGGCGCGGGTGTTCATTTTAGGGCTTCTACCGGCGGTGTACCGGCGGTTCGTGCCGTCGGTACAAATTTACTTATCAACGACGGCCAACACCGTCGGTAAACCGCCGGTCCATATTGTTGTCCGGCGGTTTAGCGACGGTTATATAACCGCCGTTAGTACCGGCGGCACAATGAGGGATAGGCACCGGTAAGCCGCCGTTAAACGCCGGCGGCTAAACCGCCGCCCAAACCGTCGGTAACACCGGCGGCCTACAAACCGCCGGTTATGGCCGCCGGTAATAGCTGTTTTTCCTGTAGTGCTTTAACTTCACTTTAGTCCAAAAATTTCTTCTCAGGCATCCAAACATGGATGCTATTCTTAAGTTTTTCATTAATTTGAAGCTTTCAGGATCTTTTCATTTTGGTTTACTTTATCCAAGACATGCTGTAATTCAACTAAGCAATGATTTGAATTATAGTTGTATTTGTTTCATAAAGATCTTACTATATTCAAGCTTGCCAAATGAGGTTACTCAAATGGACACCAGATTTTGATGTCCATGAAGAATCTCCTATTGCCCATATGTGGATCTCCTTCCCCAATATGAGTCTTCATTTTTTAAAATCATAGATTCTATTTGGCTTAGATTTAATTCTTGGTAGGCCCTTACAGATGGATCAAGCAATGGCTTCTGTTTCTCATATGTCTGTGGCCCATGTTTTAGTTGAGTTGGATATCTCAAAAAAGCATCCTAATGAGATTTGAATTGGATCTGAATTGAATGGCTATTTCCAGAAAGTTGAATTTGAAAATTTGCCTATTCTTTTCTCTCATTTTAAGATGCATAGTCAAGGATCAAATGAGTGTTACAAACTTCATCCACATCTTTGTAAGGAGAAAGAGTCTTCCAACAGTCCATTGGAAAGGATGTTCTCTTGGTTGACCATGGAATTTCCTTTCTGACTCATGTCACAATTGAGCATAATGATTCTAAAGTTTATGATAATGTTGTAAAAGCTGTACAGCCTACTATAGCTCTGATTGAACTGATTCCCTCTAATGGTGATGTTCCTCTTCTTGGTCGAAATGAAAATCTCAACCTGACCTCTATTTTACCTTGTGACTATCAAAAAATGGATGAACAAATGTTTGCTATCATTACTAATAAAAATAACAGGCCTCTTCTTCTTCTAATCCTTATGTTACTGATAAAAAATTGTCTAATGTGGAGGTGGTGTTATTAAATGCTAATTGTAATAATAAGATGCTCTCTAATACTATTATGAATGATCAGGTGGCTGGTCTTAACAATGTGGTGGAGACTAATGTTGAAAAGGAGCTAAGTAACAAAACTTAAGAAGGAGAAAGTGCTATTTTTGTGGAGGATGATCTGCCTCGGGTTGAGAGGCAAGTAGGTATAAAAAATGATTGTAATTTCTCTTTAAACACCCAATACCATAGTGATGCCTTTACTGATACAGAGGACATCGATATTATGGATAAATGTTTTGCTAAAGATGATAATGACACTAGTTATATCAAGTTTCAAAGTAGGAGAATGAGGAATAAAAAGAACATTATTATAAAAACTCCTAGAACCACTCAATCAGATACTAGTTATTAGCCCTATTTTTATGTTTAACTCTATAATTTGGAATTTTAGGAGCATTGGGTGTCCCTCCTCTAAGTTATGTGTTAAGAATCTATGTCACATTTATAATGTCTCTATTCTTGTTTTATTAGAACCTTTTATTTTCTCTTCTAAGTTAAATGGCATGGCTTGATACTTGGGTTTTAAATATACTATTTCTTATGTTGCTAATAAGATTTAGGTTCTTTGGAAGGACCATATTCATATTGATGTTGTTAGAGATTTCACTCAACTTTTACATTATAATATTGTTTTTTAAAATTCTCACTGACATGCTTCCTTTGTTTATGTTTCTTCTTCTCGTCATTTAAGGAAAGTGTTATGGGAGCAACTTATTCACTTTCATAGTGATTGCAATGCACCTTAACTTGTTGGAGGGGATTTTAATACTATTTCAACTCCTTCTAAACATTTAGGCGGCTCTTCCCCTATCTACCATTCTATGGAAAATTTTAATAACATGATTATGGATTATAATTTAGTGGATGTTAGTTTTTTTCGTAATAAGTTCACTTGGAACCATGGTCACTTATGGAAAAGGTTTGATCAGGTTTTGTTTATTGATTACTTATTTAATTTTTGGAATTGGTTCAGGAAAATTGGCATGCCACTTTACATCCGGATAACTCTATCTTTGGTATGAGGAGGTTTTGGTTTAAACATAAAAGTCTTAAGCATGTTTGGAATTGGTGGAATCATAATATTTTTTAAAGCCTTTTTTAAAATATCTTAAATATTGAAGAGTATATGAACACTATTGAGTCTCAATGTCAGTTTACTCCATTCGATGATAATTTTAGACTTTTGAGAGATGCTAAGGATAGTCCTTATAAATTACAAGCTCAGGAGGAGATTTTTTAGAAATAAAAAGCTGCTGTGAAACATCATGTTGAAGGTGATAACAATACCAAATATTTTCATGCTTTGGTAAAAAGGAAATGTGCTAACATTTCTATTTATAAAATTAATCATGATGATGGCTCTGTTTCTTAGGATGGTTTGGAAATTGTTAATCTTGTTGTTAATCATTTTCATAAACATTTAATAAAGATTTCAAACTTGCTTATATTGTTAACCTGGATATTATCCATAATATAATTTCTCTTAAAGATAATGAGCTTCTCTCTAAACCTCTCTTGAGGAGATCAAAGAGATTGTTCATGATATGAATGAAGATTCTGTTGTGGGGTTGGATGGTTTTACCACTAAATTCCTTTAACAAACATGGTAAATTTTTAGTAATGACCTTTACTCTTGTTAATGATTTTTTTGTTGGTAGTTCTTTACCTCTACCTCTATTGTGTTTATTCCCAAAAAGAACCATGTTTGTAATTGGAATGATTTTAGACCTATTAGTCTTTGCACTTTTTTTAATAAATTACTCTCCAAAATCCTTATGAATCATTTAACTATTTTCTTACCTAAAATTATCTCTCCTCATCAAATGGGGTTTGTTAAAGGTAGGGGCACTGTTGAGAATATTTTTTTGGCCCAAAAATTTTGCCAAGATCTAGATGTTAACTGTGAGGTGGCAACATGATTTTAAAACTTGACATTGCCAAGGCTTATGATAACATTGATTTTGAATTCTTTTATAATATTATGAATTAGTTTGGTTTTGACATGAATTTTATTAACTATATTAAGAATTGCATTGAGGATTCTTGCTTTTTTTTTTTCATTGTTAATGGTAAAAGTATTGGTTTTTCTAAATCTTCTCATGGTCTTAGAAAGGATGATCCTATATTACATGCTCTTTTTATTATTATTGTCGATTATTTATCTAGAGGCTTTGCTCATCTCTTTGAAAATTCTCCTAGCTTCTATTTCAGAATTTTGTTGGGTTTCCCTATTTCTCATCTTTGTTTTGTAGATGATTTTATTGTCTTTAATAATGCTTATGTTAACGGGATTAATAAACTTATAGATTTCTTTAATCATTTTTAAATGGTTAGTGGTCTTTCTCTGAACAAATAAAAGTGTTGTTTTATTCCTTCCAAGAAAGTGCTTAATGATGGTATTTTGGCAATTAAGAATGCTATTGGTTTTGAGCATGGTAATTTGCCTCTTAAATACCTTGGGGTGCCTCTTTTTAAAGATAAAAAGAATTCCTTTCTTTTTTTATGATCTAATTACTAATGTGCAGAACAAACTTGTCCTGGGATTCTAATTTCTTGAGTTTTGTTATTCTTATCCGTAGTGTCCTGTGCTCTTTGTCGGTTTATATTTTTCAAACTCTTCTTCCTACTTAAGCTATTTGGAACAAGATTGGTAAAATTTTTTACAAATTTTTCTAGAAAGGGGCTAGTACTAACAACAAAATCATCTGGTCTTATTGGGTCAAATATTGTGGTGTTTTGGATGAAGCGGCTTTAGGTTTTGAGAGTATGAATGATTTGGCTTATGTTTTCTCCTTCAAGTTATGGTACAATTTTTATGCTAAAGTGAATTCTTGGACTAAGTTTATGTTTGCTAAGTATTGTGTGGATAAACATCCGACCACTTATTATTTTAACCAAGGTGACTCTAAGGTGTGAAAAAGATTGTGCAAAATTAATGCATTGTTGATCCCTTTCTCTATTGGGGGCTTGGTGGTGGTGACATTTTCTTTTTGCAAGATCATTTATTGGGGGGCCAATCCATTGATTCCCATACTAATTCAACTTACAATATGATGGTTAAGGTGAATTTCTTCTTTTTTGAAAATTGTTGGAATTATGATAAGCTTATTAATGTTATTCCCTATTCTATTATTCAACAAATTTTGAATCTTCCTCTTAATACTGAAGCTAATGATGTTATTTTATGTGGTTTATTCAAAGATGGTGCTTTTAAATTCAAGGATGCTTGTAATTCCATTAGAGCCAAGACTGAGGTTACTAATATTTTTTCCTTATTTTTGCATAAAGGTATTTCTACCACGATGGTTGTCTTTGTTTGGAGAATTTTACATAAGTTTGTGAGGGTTATTAAACCCTAAAGAACTAGTCCCAAGACTAATTATAAGAGGGGTGAATTAGTAATTTAAAAACTTATTTACTAAAAAGAAAATTTTTTTATAACTCGACGTTGAAGCGAATAACATTCACAAAAAAAGAAAAATAAGAGATTTCACCAACACAGTTATCACAAAAATAAATGCAGAAAATAAAGTGCAAAAAAATAAAAGGAATGAGCACACCAAATTTATAGTGGTTTGGTCAAACCTGACCTACGTCCACTCCCCAGAACCTCTCATTTCAGGTATTGAACTAAACCTTTATTGACTCCTTACGCCCCAATAGTTAGGTGATGAAGCACTTACAAAATCACTTCCACCTTTTCTGGTATGGCAGAGTAGCCAGGTTTTTTAACACCAAAGAGATATTCTTCTTCCCAAAACTTCTCTCAAGAAAAACCTTGAATCCGATGGTATTAAGGTAAAATTTTGCTGGAGTAACCATATGAAATCCTCACCACACTCCCTTGAAACCCCCTCCAAGGGCCCTCTTCCTCTCAAACTCCACACTTTCCTCTCTCCCTTTCAAGTTTTCTCTTGAAGTTTTCTCCAAAAGAACGAGGACATAATGGTTGTAAAAGACACTTATCAAGTGCCTTGAAAAAGCTTAAATAGAGGGATTAAAAAAAACCTAAATATTTAATTCTACCGATAAGGATCGCACAGTATGATCCTAAGATCATCATACACGATTAGTACAAAATAGCTTTTTCAGCCAGCATGATCAGCTTTGACTGAATGATCAATTCAAATATTTGAATAGATCTTATAGTTTGATTATGAGATCATCCAAGATGATTAGTTCAATCAAAATACAGCTCGTCCAGGATAAAACTTGAGACAACCAAAATCATTAATGTTGAATTTCCACTACGATCCAATTTGTACTGTACGAATAGAATAACAAATTCACTAGATTTGATTGACTAATAATAGGATCAAGTTAGGCATGATTTTCATAGATCGTCCAATATAATGTGCAAAACATTGCATAAATTATGAGTATAAGCTATTTTTAATGATCATAGCTGATCGTCTTGGATGATATAAATCATTAAGTACAATTAATTGGATGAGCTGATCATAAATTACAATATAAATCATATAGTATAATTAGTTCAAAATTTAACTTCTTATTTTAACTCAATCTCACTCCCCCTGAGTGATTGTATGCATGGTCACCAAGCTAGATTACAACCTTACAGGACTTGACTCAAGAGATAAAAAATACATCAATACATATTAGAAAAATCTTTACAGTATAACATATTCTACCCTTTCTTGAGCCTTGAATCTTTATTAGATAGTGGACAATATTCCTAAATTATTAGTACACACACAAATAAATATACATTACTGTTGACCTCATTATTTGAGGCCAATTTCCCCAAATCCAACTCTAGCACCTAGGTCTTCATAGCCTAGTGTAGACGTCGCCCATAGGATTTCCCTTAGGTGGACGCCCACTGACATAGCATCGACTCGAGCCTATCACTCAATTTGAATCAGAATCGATTCAATCAAATTTTAATTCAACTCCAAACGAACTCAAATCAAATCCAATTTATGATTCATCAATGTCAATCGTCCCATTTAATTTGATCTAATTTATTTTCGATCAAATTGATACATAATTGGTCTCAAATCAACTATCAATCAAACCCCGATTTCGATCTAATAAAGACTCATTCGATTCTTTTATCAAAACGAAATCAACCCATCCATTAAATACTAAATTTATCTTTAATAAAATTTCATTTTAAAATCAGACATTTAAATCATTTTTTTAGGCATAAACTAATCTCAGCCATTGGATTCGAATTAAGAGATAATTTTTAGATTTGCTTGAGCCGGTTCAAACCAATTCCATAACCCCATCTCATCTATAGTTTGAACAACAAAACCCCTCAACCCGTCACTCTTCCTCCTTGCAGTTTATGAACAACTCCAAACCGTCCAGCCCTACACATTCTTTAGTTGGCACGCCTCCAGGTGATATGCACGAACACCCCATCTCTTCTCAGACCGAAATCCCTCCCAGTTCGCAAAACCTTCCGCTCGGTCCTCCCCTGCAGTTCGCGAATCACCAATCAGTTCGCGAACGAACTCCCACTCCCTCTCTGGCATTCGCACACAGGAACGAACCACCCAGCAGTTCCGAACTCCCCACTCCTATTTGGTCCAACCACCCGACCCCCTTCTCCTCTCAGTTCATGAAGTTGAAGCCCATCTCCTTGCTCCAGTTCGCACAATCTAGGCGAAACTACCCAGCCTGCAATTTTTCTCTTTGATTCGCACGATCTCACTATCTCCCACTCTCTAATTCGCACAAGCCTCAGTCCAATTGCTCCAGAGAACAGTTCGCATGAAATCCCGCTTCCTCTTAGTTCATTCGCACAATCTCCCTTGCTCGGTTCTCTCTGCAGTTCTAAAATTCACACAACCCAAGCTCATCACTCCTCTCCAGTTCGCAGAACTTCACACGAAGCACAGCCCGCTTCTCTTCAGTTCGCAAGCCCTAGTTCAGAAATTCGCAATAACCGAAACTCCCTCCCTTACTCTCACAATTAGCACGAGAGCTCTCTCCCACTTCGTGAAACTGAAATTCCCTGGCTCTCTTCATCTCTACAATTCGCAAGAGCTGCTGCTGCTCTTATGGGCAAGAGCCAAACTCTCCATCTATCTCTCTCTGTTCGGAAGAAAAGAAGTAGGAAGTCCGTTCCCTCTCAGTTCACAAGCTCCAGTTCGGAAGTTCGCAAGGTTCGTCGCTCCTCCCTGTGCTGCAAGAACCAGACTTTCTCTTCCCCATCTCCGGCTCTCTGCCCATACGAAGCCCATATCTCTCCGACTCCCTCTCCGATTCGCACGAGAAGTCCCCAGGCTTCCGCCCTTCTCTCACGCAAACAGCCCAAAGCCGAACCTCAACCTAGCCCCATTCACAAGGATTGGCCGCATTTCCTTCTCATGGATCTCCGACGTCAATCAATAGCCCTAACCGAAGGATCTTTCTCTTTCTTTGTCCTAGATAGTGTCGGCAACCTTCTTAACCTCAGGTAATCTCTTCTCCTTTCTCATCCTATCTAAGCTACATTCATACCCTCTCTTATTGTTTCTTAATGGAATGAAAAGAGAGAGGTGCCTTGATCATTTTGTTTAGAGGAAATTAGAGAAAGCAATTTTTATTTCTTGTTAACCCATGATAAGAGTTTGATCTGTATTTCCTTCCTTAAAATAAGTTTTTTTTTTATGACTCAAATTTCTAATAGGATTTATTTAAACTTATGGTTCATCTCCTCCTGACTTAGAAGTTATTATTCTTGAGTGATTTTGAGTCGTCAGTCTTGATAGCAAGAAAATAATGAGAAATGAAATCCTAAACCATTGTCGATAGTTTAGTCAATCCTTACAAAATCTGAGAAGATTTCTTAAACTCATTTTCTTAAGTTTCACTAATGTTAGTTCCCACGTCTTTCCCTTCAATATGATCTTGACAGTGAAATGAAATAAATTATTATGGTTTTTCTATATTACACAGTTACTACTCTCATCTCAATGTGATTAAGTGGCTTTGTATGAGTAGCTATATGCATGTGTTCTTGAGGCTTACATATGTTGTTGTAGTAGTATCCAATGGTATTTAATTTGTCATATTCCATTTTCTTTAATTTTGGAAAAGAGTAATTTGTATCGAATCTTCCTTCCTTAATTACATTTAGAGAAATGATGAATTGGAATAGTGAGTGTATATGAGTTTGTGCATGCAAAGACAAGTTTATGAGTTTTGAGTTAAAAGTTTCCTTTGAGTATTTGATGGTATAGGGTGTAAAGGTTGGAAGTCTGTTGAAAAATGTTTATGTCCTATGGATCCAATGCATTGTTATTTATGTTGTTGGAATAGTTTCTTGAAATATGAAATGGAGAGTAACAACTTGAGGCATTTTGTCAATGTTGAAATAGAGAAGGTGAAATGTGCATATAATTCAAAAATGTGATTCGTACGTTTCTTTGGAAAGTAAAATGTATACAGGAAAGTGAAGTACATGATTTTGTGAGAAAGATGTATGTTGGAATACTAAGAATAGTGGAAATGTGTTTGTATTAATAGTGAAGTTTGTGTGTGCTTTGAAAAGTGAAAAGAGAAATATATGATTTTTGAAGAGCGTTAATTTCAAAAAGTAAAAAGTGAAAAGTGGGTGATTTTGAAAAAGGTGGTATGTGTAAGCGTGAAGAA
Source organism: Dendrobium huoshanense (assembly GCA_016618105.1). NCBI lineage: Eukaryota > Viridiplantae > Streptophyta > Magnoliopsida > Asparagales > Orchidaceae > Dendrobium > Dendrobium huoshanense. Next base: position 36,151,605 of record CM028358.1, read on the forward strand.
TAAATCATTTTTGATGAGTGCATGTTTTGAGAATTGATTTTGTGTGGGCTTTGAGAAGTAGCGATGTTGGCATTAAGAGGAGGAAGTGAATGTTAGAAAAGTCTTATGTGTAGATTGTAAAAATTAAAGTAGTTAATTTGGTAAGGAAAGTGATTTGCATTTCTATAAAAGTGAAATTTGTGTGTGTGTTTTGGAAAAGGTGATGTATGTAAGTGTTGAAAGTGTGTGTGTAATTTGAAAGATGAAATTTGTTTGTATTGAAAGGTGCATTGAATATTAAAGTGTTTAAAAGTATTTTGATAAGGAAAAGTGTATAATATAATTTTGGGATAAGATAAATGTGCAAATATGAGAAGTAAAATATTTGTTTTATGAAAATTGTGTAAGTTTGGAAAAGTGTAAATAAACAATGGGAAGATACAAAGTGTATTTCCAAAAGTAAAGGTTCCAAAAGAAAAATCAACAAAGCCAGTGTTCAAGCCCGAAGAAAGGTACGTCTTTATTTTCAGTAAATTTCAATTATTTTATTATTAATTATTAAATGTGCTTTCTAATCCTTGTTTTTCTTTTCTGTTTATTTGCATGAACTGTGAGAAACGGTATCGGTCGAGGGAACAAAAGGACAAGGAGCTAATGACGTCAGTCGCCTCTATCCAGCCGGGTAGAGGTGCTACGGGCGGAACCACTAGGTCGTAGCCCTCGGTGACTGTGAGTATTTCTATACTTAGAAAACCTTTAGGGGCCCCTTGATGTGGTATGCGTGAACCATTCCTTTAGGTCCCTGTAGTAACTTCAATTTAATTAGGTTTACTTTTTTGCTTTATTTTAGATCCCTAAACCCCTTTTACACACGCTCAAAGTCCTAAGGGTTAGTAATAACAAATTTTTATCCCATATAACAGTAGTGACACTTAAGGACAAAAATTAAGGACCGGGTCTTAGAAAATCTAGACTTAGGAAGCATGCACACTTTAGGATAGAAACTTATAACATAGAAAATTTAGTGACATCTCACTTTAGAATTAGTAAACATCTTTAAATTAGAACTCAATTAATAAAAAAAAAAAACTTTAGCCAATAATTGACTTAGGACATTTCAAAACCACATAACTTATTGCACACACTTAGATTTGTTTGCTAGGACAACCGACTCTAGTTTTAGGTTAGGCCGGTGTTTATTTCCTTACTGCACTGTGACGGGCTTTTTCTCGAGTTTTATTGCATGCTGGTTGTAAAATGTTGGTGTGTTTGTTTATTTATTTTTACTGCACTCTGTGTTGGTTTAATTGATGATTAGATTACCCATAGGCTAGGAGCGATCTGGATTGTTAATATGATTTTCTGCAGGTGGTTACACTCATGCAGAGCAGAAAAAGGGGGCTAATTAATTAATAATAAATAAATGCTACAGGTGCTTCAGCTGCTTAGCCCCCAAATGAAGAAGAGTGTGGCCAAGTGTGGCTTAATAATTTAAATTCAATTGCATATATATATAACTGCGTGGGATGATTTTTGTTATAAATTGCTTAGGATAACCTTGCAGGTGGACTAGATTTTTCTTCCCTTTCTGTGAAATGAAATGTAATGTAAATATAATATATCAAGAGTCAAAAAATGTGAAAGTGATTTTTTGAAAGTGGGATATTACATCCAATTTGGAATCCAAAGAAAGGAGAATATACCTTAAAGGATTATTCTCTTTTATTTGGAAAGCCAAATTAGGATGATTCAATATCCAAATAGAAAAAAAAATACCCCTCTTAGGGATGAGTTTCTTTTCATTTGGATATCCAGAACCCGACGGACCCGAGAAGTTCGTAGAAGAAGAAAAGACAGAATAAGAAGATTGAAGAAAGAAGATGAAGAAATGAAGATTTAAGGAACAGTATATCCCATTTCAAAAATCACTTGCGTCATTCTTAGGATTAGAATCCTGGTTTGTTGTCAGTGGTGCCCGGACACTTTACTTTTCTGCAAATTCTTGGTGTAATATGGACATTGGACATTGGACATTATATTTGGATTATTAAAATTAATTGTTTACATTGTTTGTGCAGTAGATTTTTTTAGGACCATGCATGTCGTGTTTTGTTTTAGCCTGGATTCGAATCGGAGAGATTTTTTTCGTAAGGGTACGCTCAAAATTCTTTTACTTGAAATTCTAATAAAATTTTTAGGCTGACATAGTAACTCTAACGATCTAAGAAGTAAGCTCGAGACCGCCGAGAGTCAGCATAAGCATATTAATACTTTCCCTTCCTTGTTAGGCACCTCCCCGCATGCGGGTTCTGGCAGACCACTTGACCTATGAGGGTGCAATTCTGTCAAGGGGAAGTTGTGCAATCTCTAGGTAAAAACCTATTTTCTAAGCCTAATTTTTAAACTGCTTCATATTCATTTTATACATTCAAGTCAATTAGCATGCATTGCATTAGATACAAATTAAAAAGAGTCTAAAATATTAATAGCATTTATAGGCATTTCTCACCATACATAAGTTAAGGGGCCAATTAGGAACTGTCTTAGATTTCGGCCCCAAATTCCTTAAAACTTAAATAAACATCCTTACCCATCTTTCATAAGAGACTGGACACATGGTTTTAAAGCGTCTAGGTGGTTAGCTGGCTCCCCAATCCAGGCCGGGGTAAGTCCAGATTTGCACTTCATTAGTTAGGTTCGGGTCACTATTTTATTGTACCCAAATTAGATTTAGGTTCTGAGACAGATTCTTTTTAGATCTTAAGTCCTCGCCCTCCGGGAATAAAATCCTAAATTTCTAATAAAATGTCAACTTAAATATAAAATTTTCTCTTAAAATGTAAAGCCCAACATAGGATAGACTGAGGTTGTCTCTGAGCTACTCAGAATCCGACACCTCCTACTTTTCCTCCATTGACTCACTAATAAATGTTCAACATTGAGCTTTCTCCTTGGAAAATCTTTACTTTTATTTCCTTGTCTTCTACTTTGTAGTCAAAAAGGTATGAAATCACTGCTTTAATCGAGAATTTTCTTAGGAGCATTCCTCCTAGGATGTAATTAACTATAGGAGCTTTCTCTTATAGGGATTTGAGAACCCCAGACTAAAATAAACCTTGTTTTATTCGTATAAAACAAGGGAAGAATCTTTGGGAACGTAGATATTTTTTAAAACCTCATTTCTAATTTTGAATAGACTTGTAGAATGTTATTATTATCTTTTTAGATAATATAATATTATACTTGTTATATTCAACTTTAGAAATGATGAATTTTGTAAAACTCATTCTCGCTTTTGGATATCTTGAATAATGTTTTGTTCGTCTTTTAAGATGATATAATATTATTCTTGCCATATCTAAACAAAAGAATGAATAAACTTTTTTCAAAAAAACAAAAAAACATATTTCTATCTTTAAACATATTTTATAGAATTTCATGTTCATCTTTTGAGATGATATGTTATTCTTTGAACTATGTTTGATTATAGAAATATCAATTTTCAACATCATATTCTGATATTGAATCCATTGTAGAATATTGTGTCGACCTCTCGAGACTGTACTTTATTCTCAATGCAGTATTCAATTACAAAATAGGAGAAATCAAAATCTGCGTGGTTACACAATTTTTTTCCCACCAAGGTTTTTCTTGCGACTCCGCTGGGGATCAATCCTCTCTCCATCTTTAGCAGTGTTTTATACCCTTTAATCGGTAGTATACTTGTGCTCGTCATAGGTTGTAACTACTTTTCTTCCGCCGGTTCTTTTATTTATTTCATTCTTGGATAACTTGGCCGGTATCTAAATAAATTTTAGAGGTCTTATTTTGGACCCCGTTAGAAAACTAATGGGAAGCTCCTTTATACGACCTTTTTGTAAAGTAAATCCCCTTGCTAATTCGAATGTTGTAGTTACATTTTTTTTGTAGCTTGATGTTTGAGTTAGTACTGGGTCCAAAATCAATTTACCCAATCTTTAGTAATATGTATAGTTACTTCTTTTAGTAACTTAATGTATTATTTGGATTGGGTCCAAAATTTATTTTTAAGTCTTGAAAAATTTAAACTTCTTTATGTCCTAGCTAATATATTGCAGTTATATATTTTTATAACTCAATATGTGGTTGGACAAATCTCAAGAAAATTTGAGCTTTTAAATCAGTGTTTTTTCCTTATCTAAACTAACATATTATAGTTATATTTTTTTTATAGCTTAATATGTGTGGTAGGACAAGGTTCAAAAGCTCAAACCTTCAAATCAAAACTTTTTGCTTGTCCTATTAACATATTGTAGTTACATGTCCTTTGTAGCTTAATATGTTTGCTAGGACAGGGTCAAGAATCTGATATATGCAAGATTTTCAAGATTAAAGTCAATTTACATTGAGAAAAGTTTGAAGGTTCAAATATTAGTAAAGCTTATAAAAATAGTTTTTTGTTAGAAAAAATAGCAGGTTGATTTCTTTTAAAAAGAAATTTACCTCTATCTTCCTTAAATTATAATTAAAACTTCATTGTGGTTGACTCCTCTAAACATTTAAAGAATAAGACCTATGGTTATCAATGCTAAAATGAAAAGTGTGTTCCCTCCCTCCCTCCACTTGAGTGTATTAACGCTTTAGATGAAGATATACTTAATCTCATTTCCTTTTGGAACCTCAAAGCACAAAAGTTTAGCTAATTTTGCTAAGTTCCTAGCAATTGCTGAATTAAATTCAAATATATTTTCAAATCTTCTATTCAACCATATTATGATTTTTCTAATCTTAGGAATGTATAAATATTGGTTGACATATTGAAGTTTGAAAATCATTCTAAATTCCCTCACCTTTAAACCTTCTCGTAGGTTAAAAGTTTAATATGCCTATAAATCCTATTCCCTAAGAGTACTACATGGATACAATGATTTGTCCTCTGCCATGTGATTTAACTCTGATAGAAAATGGATCTTAAGGCATACAATGAAGATAAATAGATAAGTTATATAAAAGCTTTTGTTCATCATATGTAGTTTTCTCTTATGGTAATATTATTAAATCAAATATTAGCTAAGTTTACTCTTGGCTTTATTACTCCTTTTGAGAAAACTCATGAGCAATTCTTGTTAAGATTGATCATCTTAAATTTCTCTTTCAGTCAAAGACTTGGGATAATTCAAAGTTCTTTATTAAGGCTAAACCATGATATAATAAATATTTCTTTGTCATGTGGCTTTTCCTTAAAATTAATTGACACGCCTTGAATTAATACCGAGTCAGGTGATTTTATAACATCTTTAATAGTTTTTTCCTCTTCAATAGTGATAAAAAATTATCATATTTGGGTTCACCCATTATGATATTCATACATATCTTCTTTTGAATAAAGATTTATGTCAAATTAAAATTGGAGGAAAGGAAAGTTTTGTTCACCTCAATGTTATACATTTCATAGGCATCTTGCAAATTGATGAACTTATTTCATAATTATCTCATTCAAGTTATTTATTCATACTATAGGATTGGGTCCGATTTGTAGATCCATGTTCCTTATATAAGAGGGTTAATTTTCTACTCTTATACTTGGAAGATGATTTTACAACTAAAATAATCATTTCAAGATTTAAGTAGATGAAGCCTCCTAAAAAAAAAAAAGTGAAGAAAGAAAAGAAAAGAAAAGAAAAAAGAGACACATTCATTAAATGTGTAGCAAAAAAAAGAAGAAGAAGATGGCTTCCCTTTCTAAATCTTGAATATCAAAAGACTCATTCATCCTTTAGTATTTTAAACATTTGACTTTGAAAATTCAAAATTTTGGTTCATCATCAAGCATTGATGTTCTATTAGATGTAAAATACATATATCATCTGAAAGATTTGAAAAAATTGAATTTCTATCTCCAATTTAATTTCTTTAGATCTTAGTTTAAAAAGAAGAAAAAGATGAAGAAGGAAACCCCAGTTTTGCTTGTAGGGAGCTTTGATCTGGGTTAACAAAATTTAAATCTCAAGACCTCTCTAGTTAGCAAACTTGAGTAGGTCAGTTCAGATTTTCAAATCATTTTCAAGAAAAATTATATAGATGATCAATCTAACTAGAATTATAATGGTGCTAGTTGTGCATTATTGGGTTTCACGTATCTAACCTAATTGAGATGCATAAACAAATCATTATCCAAATATCTTCAACTCTCTTTTGAGTATCTTCCAATTTGAATGAGATTCTAGACAGGATCCTGATGCTAGATAACCTACAGTGATATTTATGGATATAAAAATCACTTTCTTTGGATTCAAAATTTTGAAACTAAACTAAAGGACATCCCTTTGTTGGTTTTGAGATAATTGTCTAATGTTCTCATTCATTATGAGTAAATGTCAAGTCCAAATTTAAAATCTATTATTAACTGATTTTAGGATGTTAGAACATGAGGGATTATATTCTTAGTGATGTCGATGATACTTTTGTTTGAATCTTTATCAAACTTCAAAACAAAATCAAACTACAATTTGACTAAGTCTATAATTGACTAATCTCGGATGTTAGAATTGGAGGGATTTTATTCCTGATAAAGTCAATGGTAACGTCGTCAAAAAGATATTAAAATTCAATTCAAAGTATATCTTTTTCATAAATTAGAATCGGATGTTAGAGTCTAACCAACTCTATCCCTGTTAAATAATATTTCCATAGCATTGAAATCTAAAATATTTGAAACTACAATTTTCTTTAAAGAAAGTTGTTAAGTTTTGGATATTTTGATTAAACTCATGATGGTCATATTCAAACTATTTAATTTAGAGGGAGTCAACCAATCCTTCGTTGAGTTTTTAAATCTTTTCCAATATCATTTTGATTGGGATAAGATAGTTAAAACTTAAGCGATTACAGTCAAATATTATAAGAAAATTATCAAATGAAAAATAAAGCTTTTACTTTTTGATGAAAATCAAACTTTTCTCAATCATTATGATAATTTGATATTCCTTAGTGCTTTCACTATAAAGGATGCTCAAATATTCTCCTTGTTCTTCAACAACTCATGCAAAAGTTAAAATTTTCTAAGGAAATTTTTATCATGTTGCATTTAGTTCTCTTAGAACATATAAACGAAGACTCTAGAAAATTCATATTATTTTCTTTGAGTTAATCGAAACAAATTTAATCATAGAATCAATCTTTAATCAAAATCTTGCATTTCTCCTTTGGTGGTCGAGATGCTTTGTTAAGTCTTTACTTATCAAAGATGATCAAACTACTCCCATTTCCCTTTTTCACATATGATGATCCAATATAAAAAACAAAATCCCTAGTGGAATATTTGTATGTTATAAGGATCATCTATATTGAAAAAAGGAACAAAGTTTTCAATTCAATGAATTTCAAAATTTTTATTCTTCCAAACGTTTTTCTTTACCTTTTACAAAATGACATATACAAATGTTATAATCTCTAATAGAATATTTGCAATTTGTTAATGTCATTTGTGATGAAAGGGAAATGATCCATGGCTTTAAAGAAATCAACTATGCATCTAACTTCTGGCTTAAGTTCGCTCTTACGGCAGCCATCCTGTTTAAATTTGTCTCTAGGTATAAGTCCTCCTACGGCATCCTATTGAAAACTGTAAAGTTAGGAGTAAGCATCCCTAGTGGCATCCTAATCTTCATTCCGAGGAGAAGTATAAGCATCCCTAGCGGCATCTTCTCTTCATTAAATGTTAAATCTTAAATTCGTCTTTAGGTATAAGTCCTCCTACGGCATCCTATTGACATCTTTGGAGTTAGGAGTAAGCATCCCTAATGGCATCCTAATCTTCATTCCGAGGAGAAGTATAAGCATCCCTAGCGGCATCTTCTCTTCATTAAATGTTAAATCTTAAATCCGTCTTTAGGTATAAGTCCTCCTACGGCATCCTATTGACATCTTTGGAGTTAGGAGTAAGCATCCCTAGTGGCATCCTAATCTTCATTCCGAGGAGAAGTATAAGCATCCCTAGCGGCATCTTCTCTTCATTAAATATTAAATCTTAAATCCGTCTTTAGGTATAAGTCCTCCTACGGCATCCTACTAACATCTTTGGAGTTAGGAGTAAGCATCCCTAGTGGCATCCTAATCTTCATTCCGAGGAGAAGTATAAGCATCCCTAGCGGCATCTTCTCTTCTTTAAATGTTAAATCTTAAATCCGTCTTTAGGTATAAGTCCTCTTACGGCATCCTATTGACATCTTTGGAGTTAGGAGTAAGCATCCCTAGTGGCATCCTAATCTTCATCCCGAGAAGAAGTATAAGCATCCCCAGCGGCATCTTCTCTTCATTAAATGTTAAATGTTAAATCTTAAATCCGTCTTTAGGTCTAAGTCCTCCTACGGCATCCTATTGACATCTTTGGAGTTAGGAGTAAGCATCCCTAGTGGCATCCTAATCTTCATTCCGAGGAGAAGTATAAGCATCCCTAGCGGCATCTTCTCTTTATTAAATGTTAAATCTTAAATCTGTCTTTAGGTATAAGTCCTCCTACGGCATCCTACTAACATCTTTGGAGTTAGGAGTAAGAATCCCTACTGGCATCCTAATCTTCATTCCGAGGAGAAGTATAAGCTTCCCTAGCGGCATCTTCTCTTCATTAAATGTTAAATCTTAAATCTGTCTTTCGGTATAAGTCCTCCTATGGCATCCTATTGGCATCTTTGGAGTTAGGAATAAGCATCCCTAGTGGCATCCTATTCTTCGTCCCGAGGAGAAGTATAAGCATCCCCAGCGGCATCTTCTCTTCATTCTATTGATATTCTTGAAGTTAATCTTGATTTATAAAAAGGTTTCAATCATATCAAAATTAAATTCAAAATTCCTGTTCGTGTCAAACCTCATTCAACTTTTCAATATCTTGACTTTGTTAAATAATACTAATTTCATTAGTTATTATTTGCTAAAGCCATCAATGCCAATATCAACTTCAAATCAATTCCTCAAACTCGAATCTCTATAAACTTTTCATTCTAAATTTTCTGTCAAACCCAAAATTCCTTCAATTTGTATACTCAAATCTTTAACTTCAACTTTGGATCTAGTTGATCGTTTCGGTCAACGCCAATATGCACGATAAACTTTGGCAAGTTTATCATGCCTATTGGGGGTCCATCTGTTGACCTCATTATTTGAGGCCAATTTCCCCAAATCCAACTCTAGCACCTAGGTCTTCGTAGCCTAGTGTAGACGTCGCCCATAGGATTTCCCTTAGGTGGACGCCCACTGACATAGCATCGACTCGAGCCTATCACTCAATTTGAATCAGAATCGATTCAATCAAATTTTAATTCAACTCCAAACGAACTCAAATCAAATCCAATTTATGATTCATCAATGTCAATCGTCCCATTTAATTTGATCTAATTTATTTTCGATCAAATTGATACATAATTGGTCTCAAATCAACTATCAATCAAACCCCGATTTCCATCTAATAAAGACTCATTCGTTTCTTTTATCAAACCAAAATCAACCCATCCATTATATACTAAATTTATCTTTAATAAAATTTCATTTTAAAATCAGACATTTAAATCATTTTTTTTAGGCATAAACTAATCTCATCCATTGGATTCGAATTAAGAGATAATTTTTTGATTTGCTTGAGCCGGTTCAAACCAATTCCATAACCCCATCTCATCTATAGTTTGAACAGCAAAACCCCTCAACCCGTCACTCTTCCTCCTTGCAGTTTATGAACAACTCCAAACCGTCCAGCCCTACACATTCTTCAGTTGGCACGCCTCCAGGTGATATGCACGAACGCCCCATCTCCTCTCAGACTGAAATCCATCCCAGTTCGTAAAACCTTCCGCTCGGTCCTCCCCTGCAGTTCGCGAACCACCCATCAGTTCACGAACAAAATCCCACTCCCTCTCTGGCATTCGCACACAGGAACAAACCACCCAGCAGTTCCGAACTCCCCACTCCTATTCGGTCCAACCACCCGACCCCCTTCTCCTCTCAGTTCATGAAGTTGAAGCCCATCTCCTTGCTCCAGTTCGCACAATCTAGGCAAAACTACCCAGCCTGCAGTTTTCCTCCCTGATTCGCACGATCTCACTATCTCCCACTCTCTAATTCGCACAAGCCTCAGTCCAATCGCTCCAGAGAACAGTTCGCACGAAATCCCGCTTCCTCTTAGTTCATTCGCACAATCTCCCTTGCTCGGTTCTCTCTGCAGTTCTAAAATTCACACAACCCAAGCTCATCACTCCTCTCCAGTTCGCAGAACTTCACACGAAGCACAGCCCGCTTCTCTCCAGTTCGCAAGCCCTAGTTCGGAAATTCGCAATAACCGAAACTCCCTCTCTTACTCTCACAATTCGCACGAGAGCTCTCTCCCAGTTCGTGAAACCGAAATTCCCTGGCTCTCTTCATCTCTACAATTCGCAAGAGCTGCTGCTGCTCTTATGGGCAAGAGCCAAACTCTCCATCTATCTCTCTCTGTTCGGAACAAAAGAAGTAGGAAGTCCGTTCCCTCTCAGTTCACAAGCTCCAATTCGGAAGTTCGCAAGGTTCATCGATCCTCCCTGTGCTGCAAGAACCAGACTTCCTCTTCCCCATCTCCGGCTCTCTGCCCATACGAAGCCCATATCTCTCCGACTCCCTCTCCGATTCGCACGAGAAGTCCCCAGGCTTCTGCCCTTCTCTCACACAAACAGCCCAAAGCCGAACCTCAACCTAGCCCCATTCACAAGGATTGGTCGCATTTCCTTCTCATGGATCTCCGACGTCGATCAATAGCCCTAACCGAAGGATCTTTCTCTTTCTTTGTCCTAGATAGTGTCGGCAACCTTCTTAACCTCAGGTAATCTCTTCTCCTTTCTCATCCTATCTAAGCTACATTCATACCCTCTCTTATTGTTTCTTAATGGAATGAAAAGAGAGAGGTGCCTTGATCATTTTGTTTAGAGGAAATTAGAGAAAGCAATTTTTATTTCTTGTTAACCCATGATAAGAGTTTGATCTGTATATCCTTCCTTAAAATAAGTTTTTTTTTATGACTCAAATTTCTAATAGGATTTATTTAAACTTATGGTTCATCTCCTCCTGACTTAGAAGTTATTATTCTTGAGTGATTTTGAGCCGTCAGTCTTGATAGAAAGAAAATAATGAGAAATGAAATCCTAAACCATTGTCGATAGTTTAGTCAATCCTTACAAAATCTGAGAAGATTTCTTAAACTCATTTTCTTAAGTTTCACTAATGTTAGTTCCCACGTCTTTCCCTTCAATATGATCTTGACAGTGAAATGAAATAAATTATTATGGTTTTTCTATATTACACAGTTACTACTCTCATCTCAATGTGATTAAGTGGATTTGTATGAATAGCTATATACATGTGTTCTTGAGGCTTACATATGTTGTTGTAGTAGTATCCAATGGTATTTAATTTGTCATATTCCATTTTCTTTAATTTTGGAAAAGAGTAATTTGTATCGAATCTTTCTTCCTTAATTACATTTAGAGAAATGATGAATTGGAATAGTGAGTGTATATGAGTTTGTGCATGCAAAGACAAGTTTATGAGTTTTGAGTTAAAAGTTTCCTTTGAGTATTTGATGGTATAGGGTGTAAAGGTTGGAAGTCTGTTGAAAAATGTTTATGTCTTATGGATCACATGCATTGTTATTTATGTTGTTGGAATAGTTTCTTGAAATATGAAATGGAGAGTAACAACTTGAGGCATTTTGTCAATGTTGAAAGAGAGAAGGTGAAATGTGCATATAATTCAAAAATGTGATTCGTACATTTCTTTGGAAAGTAAAATGTATACAAAAAAGTGAAGTACATGATTTTGTGAGAAAGATGTATGTTGGAATACTAAGAATAGTGGAAATGTGTTTGTATTAATAGTGAAGTTTGTGTGTTCTTTGAAAAGTGAAAAGAGAAATATATGATTTTTGAAGAGCGTATAATTTCAAAAAGTAAAAAGTGAAAAGTGAGTGATTTTGAAAAAGGTGGTATGTGTAAGCGTGAAGAATAAATCATTTTTGATGAGTGCATGTTTTGAGAATCGATTTTGTGTAGGCTTTGAGAAGTAGCGATGTTGGCATTAAGAGGAGGAAGTGAATGTTAGAAAAGTCTTATGTGTAGATTGTGAAAATTAAAGTAGTTAATTTGGTAAGGAAAGTGATTTGCATTTCTGTAAAAGTGAAATTTGTGTGTGTGTTTTGGAAAAGGTGATGTATGTAAGTGTTGAAAGTGTGTGTGTAATTTGAAAGATGAAATTTGTTTGTATTGAAAGGTGCATTGAATATTAAAGTGTTTAAAAGTATTTTGATAAGGAAAAGTGTAGAATATAATTTTGGGATAAGAGAAATGTGCAAATATGAGAAAGGTACGTCTTTATTTTCAGTAAATTTCAATTATTTTATTATTAATTATTAAATGTGCTTTCTAATCCTTGTTTTTCTTTTCTGTTTATTTGCATGAACTGTGAGAAATGGTATCGGTCGAGGGAACAAAAGGACAAGGAGTTAAGGACGTCAGTCGCCTCTATCTAGCCGGGTAGAGGTGCTACGGGCGGAACCACCGGGTCGTAGCCCTCGGTGGCTGTGAGTATTTCTAAACTTAGAAAACCTTTAGGGGCCCCTTGATGTGGTATGCATGAACCATTCCTTTAGGTCCCTATAGTAACTTCAATTTAATTAGGTTTACTTTTTTGCTTTATTTTAGATCCCTAAACCCCTTTTACACACGCTCAAAGTCCTAAGGGTTAGTAATAACAAATTTTTATCCCATATAATAGTAGTGACACTTAAGGACAAAAATTAAGGACCGAGTCTTAGAAAATCTAGACTTAGGAAGCATGCACACTTTAGGATAGAAACTTATAACATAGAAAATTTAGTGACATCTCACTTTAGAATTAGTAAACATCTTTAAATTAGAATTCAATCAATAAAAAAAAAACTTTAGCCAATAATTGACTTAGGACATTTCAAAACCACATAACCTATTACACACACTTAGATTTGTTTGCTAGGACAACCGACTCTAGTTTTAGGTTAGGCCGGTGTTTATTTCCTTACTGCACTGTGACAGGCTTTTCCTTGAGTTTTATTGCATGCTGGTTGTAAAATGTTGGTGTGTTTGTTTATTTATTTTTACTGCACTCTGTGTTGGTTGGATTGACGATTAGATTACCCATAGGCTAGGAGCGATCTGGAATGTTAATATGATTTTCTGCAGGTGGCCACACTCATGCAGAGCAGAAAAAGGGGGCTAATTAATTAATAATAAATAAATGCTACAGGTGCTTCAGCTGCTTAGCCCCCAAATGAAGAAGAGTGTGGCCAAGTGTGGCTTAATAATTTAAATTCAATTGCATATATATATAACTGCGTGGGATGATTTTTGTTATAAATTGCTTAGGATAACCTTGCAGGTGGACTAGATTTTTCTTCCCTTTCTGTGAAATGAAATTTAATGTAAATATAATATATCAAGAGTCAATAAATGTGAAAGTAATTTTTTGAAAGTGGAATATTACATCCAATTTGGAATCCAAAGAAAGGAGAATATACCTTAAAGGATTATTCTCTTTTATTTGGAAAGCCAAATTAGGATGATTCAATATCCAAATAGAAAATAAAATACCCCTCTTAGGGATGAGTTTCTTTTCATTTGGATATCCAGAACCCGACGGACCCGAGAAGTTCGTAGAAGAAGAAAAGACATAATAAGAAGATTGAAGAAAGAAGATAAAGAAATGAAGATTTAAGGAACAGTATATCCCATTTCAAAAATCACTTGCGTCATTCTTAGGATTAGAATCTGGGTTTGTTGTCAGTGGTGCCCGGCCACATTACTTTTCTGCAAATTCTTGGTGTAATATGGACATTGGACATTGGACATTATATTTGGATTATTAAAATTGATTGTTTACATTGTTTGTGCAGTAGATTTTTTATGGACTTTGCATGTCGTGTTTTTTTTTAGCCTGGATTCGAATCGTAGAGATTTTTTTCGTAAGGGTACGCTCAAAATTCTTTTACTTGAAATTCTAATAAAATTTTTAGGCTCACATAGTAACTCTAACGATCTAAGAAGTAAGCTCGGGACCGCCGAGAGTTAGCATAAGCATATTAATACTTTCCCTTCCTTGTTAGGCACCTCCCCGCCTGCGGGTTCTGGCAGACCACTTGACCTATGAGGGTGCAATTCTGTCAAGGGGAAGTTGTGCAATCTCTAGGGAGAAACCTATTTTCTAAGCCTAATTTTTAAACTGCTTCATATTCATTTTATACATTCGAGTCAATTAGCATGCATTGCATTAAATACAAATTAAAAAGAGTCTAAAATATTAATAGCATTTCTAGGCATTTCTCACCATACATAAGTTAAGGGGCCAATTAGGAACTGTCTTAGATGTCGGCCCCCAATTCCTAAAAACTTAAATAAACATCCTTACCCATCTTTTATAAGAGACTGGACACATGGTTTTAAAGCGCCTAGGTGGTTAGCTGGCTCCCCAATCCAGGCCGGGGTAAGTCCAGATTTACACTTCATTAGTTAGGTTCGGGTCACTATTTTATAGTACCCAAATTAGATTTAGGTTCTGAGACAGATTCTTTTTAGATCTTAAGTCCTCGCCCTCCAGGAATAAAATCCTAAATTTCTAATAAAATGTCAACTTAAACATAAAATTTTCTCTTAAAATGTAAAGCCCAACATAGGATAGACTGAGGTTGTCTCTGAGCTTCTCAGAATCTGACACCTCCTACTTTTCCTCCATTGACTCACTAATAAATGTTCAACATTGAGCTTTCTCCTTGGAAAATCTTTACTTCTATTTCCATGTCTTCTACTTTGTAGTCAAAAAGGTATGAAATAACTGCTTTAATCGAGAGTTTTCTTAGGAGCATTCTTCCTAGGATGTAATTAACTATAGGAGCTTGCTCTTATAACGATTTGAGAACCCCAGACTAAAATAAACCTTGTTTTATTCGTATAAAATAAGGGAAGAATCTTTGGGAACGTAGATATTTTTTAAAACCTCATTTCTAATTTTGAATAGACTTGTAGAATGTTATTATTATCTTTTCAGATAATATAATATTATACTTGTTATATTCAACTTTAGAAATGATGAATTTTGTAAAACTCATTCTCGCTTTTGGATATCTTGAATAATGTTTTGTTCGTCTTTTAAGATGATATAATATTATTCTTGCCATATCTAAACAAAAGAATGAATAATCTTTTTTCAAAAAAACAAAAAAACATATTTCTATCTTTAAACATATTTTATAGAATTTCATGTTCATCTTTTGAGATGATATGTTATTCTTTGAACTATGTTTGATTATAGAAATATCAATTTTCAACATCCTATTCTGATATTGAATCCATTGTAGAATATTGTGTCGACCTCTCGAGACTGTACTTTATTCTCAATGCAGTATTCAATTACAAAATAGGAGAAATCAAAATCTGCGTGGTGACACAATTTTTTTCCCACCAATTACAAATAAATAAGATAAAGGATGTGGGCCACAATACTTGTTATCATAAAAAATATAAACTCGTGAGCTCAAGTTGTATCAGGTAAGGGGCAGGTGAATTGGTACTTAAAAAAAATCATTTTTTGTTGTATGTAATATAATAACTTTTCTTTTAAAAATACTAGATTAGTAACTAACACCACTAGAAACAATTTAAAACTTAATTTTCTTTTTCAAAATTTTGAAGCACAATTAAATCAAGAGGAATATATAAATTTTTTTCTAACATAAAATTAAATCAATTTCTATCTTGCAATGTAAAATGAAACTCATACAATATATTTGAAGTGTAAAAAATAAAAGAGTAGAAAAGTAAAAATAGTAAGAGCAACTAAAAATTTTATAGTTATTCGGTCAACTGTGACATACATCCACTCCATGGAGTACTCTATGGGAATTTCACTAACACTATAGTGACTCTCCTTTTTTCCCCCCACACTAAGGCATAAAAGCCATTACAAATCACTTCAACAAAACTTGGAGTGACAAAAAACTGAAAGCTATGTCACCCTCCTGGTAATGGCAGCAAACTTAAATCCTTTTTTTCCATCCTAGTGAAGATAGACAAACAACAACAACAACAACAACATCAAGCCTTTATCCCACTACGTGGGGTCGGCTACATGAATCCTTTTTCTCCATTGTGTCATACTAAAAGTCAAATTCTCGTTTAAATCTAATAAAGAAAGGTCTTTCATAATATTTTCTAACCAAGTCTTTTTAGGTCTACCCCTACCTTTCTTAACATAAGTAAAATATAATACCTCTGCTCTCCTAACCGGGTCATCGGAAGGCCACCGTTTTATGTGACCAAACCATCTAAGACGACTCTCTCTAATCTTATCTACTACTGGAGCTACTCCAACCTTTTCACATATATGCTAATTTCATATCCTATCTCTAAGGGTAATGCCACTCATCCACCTGAGCATCCTCATCTCTGCCACACTTAACTTAGTATTATGCTTCTCTTTTAATGGCCAACATTCGGCACCATAAAGCATTGCAAGCCTCACTACCATCTTATAGAATTTTCTCTTAAGTTTGAGGGGTACATTTCTATCATATAACAAGCCCGATGCTTTCCTCCACTTCAACCATCAAACTTGAATTCTGCTGATAATATCCCCATCTATTTCACCATCACTCTGAACAATAGATCCAAGATATCTAAAACGTGTACTCTTATTAATGACTTGATCGCCCAAAGTCACAATCCCCTCACTAGGTCTATTACTACTAAAATTACACTCTATATATTCCATTTTAGATCTATTCAAGCGAAAAACTTTAGACTCTAAGGTTGACCTCCATAATTCAAGTTTACCTTCAACTCCATCTCTATTCTTATCAACAAGAAGAATATCATCAGCAAAAAGCATACACCAAGGTACATCTTCTTACAAATGTCTAGTGAGAACATCCATGACTAAAGAAAAAAGATATGGGCTTAAGGCTGATCCTTGATGTAGCCCAACCGAAATAGGGAAATACATGGTCAATCCACCTTGTGTTTGAACACAAGTAATAGCTCCTGCATACATATCTTTAATTATTTGAATATAAGCTTTATTGACTCATTTCTTTTCAAGAACTCTCCATAGCACTTTTTTTGGAACTTTATCATATGCTTTTTCTAAATCAATAAATATCATATGTAGATCCTCCTTATTTTCTCTATATTTCTCCATCAAACCTCTTAATAAATGTATGGCTTCCATAGTCAACCTACGCAGCATGAATCCAAATTGATTTTGAGAACATCAGTATCACGTTGCAGCCTGTGCTCCATAACTCGCTCCCATAGTTTTAAAGTATGACACATTAACTTAATACCTCTATAATTCACACAATCTTGTGCATCACCTTTATTCTTAAAAATAGGAATTAACTCACTCATTCTCCACTCATCAGGCATCTTTTTAGTGTTCAAAATATTATTAAAAAGTTTAGTAAGCCATGAAATTCCTTCATCTCCTAAGCATTTCCACACCTCTATTGGAATACCATCAGGTCCAACAGTTTTTCCACCCTTAATTTTCTTTAAAGCCTCTCTAACTTCAATTTTACTAATATGCCAATAAAAACATAAATCTTTATTTTTATTTAGGGTGCTAAGGTCACTATAGTCAATATTATTTTCACAATCTTCATTAAAACGTTTAGCAAAATATCTCATCCACCTTTGTTGAATATCATCTTCTAAGAAAAGTATTTTTTTGATCTTCATCCTTAATACACTTTACATGAACTAAATCCTTACTACTCCTATCTCTTTGTTTGGCTAACTTATACATATATCTTTCTCCCACTTTAGTATCTAATCTATTATATAAATCACTAAAAGCTAATGTCTTTGCATTGCATATTGCTTTCTTAGCATCCTTACGAGCCACTTTATATATTTCTGAATTATCAGAATTTTTATAATTAAACCAATTTTTATAACAAAACTTCTTATTTTAATTTTTTTCTTGCACATTTGAATTCAACCACCAACTATTTTTACTATTTGGAGCTTTTCTCTTTGATACTCTAAGGACATCTTTTGCAATATTCTTAATATCACTAGCCACGTTCCCACATAACATTAGCATCCTCATGCACAGATAAAATCTTAAGATTTAAAATCTTATTCTCAAAAATATTTTTGTTAATATTCTTTAAATGCCCCTATCTAATCCTAGAAAATCGTTTTACTTTATTTTTTGTTTTATGCCCCTTTATCTTAAAATCCAAAACTAATAATCGATGTTGGGTAGATAAATTTTTACTCGGAATAACTTTACAATCTTTGCAATCTAAATGATTTAAATTTCTAATAAGAAAATAGTCAATCTGGGTTGTACTATATCCATTTTTATAAGTGATGAGATGCTCATTCCTTTTCTTAAATAAAGTATTAGCAATTGAAAAATCATAAGCTAAAAAAAAATAAAATATGGTCTTGCCACCTTCTTTCATCGTTCCAAATTCATAGCCACCATGAATGCTTTTAAAATCATCTACCTCTCTACCAACATGTCCATTTAAATCTCATCAAATAAAAGCTCTTTTTTTAAGAGGTATCTTTTTTATTAATTCTTCTAAGTCATTCCAAAAATTTAATTTAGAACTCATATTCAAACATACTTGAAAAGCATAAGCACTTATAATATTAACAATCTTATCATCAACAACAATCTTTAAAGCTATAATTCTATCTCTAATCCTATTAATTTTTATAACATTATCCTTTAAACTCTTATCTATAATAACACCTACACCATTTCTAGTATGACTCCTACCCGAATACCAAAGTTTAAATCCTAAATTATTAATTTCCTTAGCCTTCTGTCCAACCCATTTAGTTTCCTGAATACACAAAATATTTAACTTCCTATCAATCATAATATATATTAATTCCATTAATTTTCCTATAAGGGAACCTATATTCCAAGTTCCTATCCTAATCTTGGTTTCATGGACTAGCTTCTTTGCCCACATCCATCCTTGATGTTTGAACCCACGCCTATTTAACACTGTACCCGGGTGTCGGTGCAGCGGCCCTTGCACACTTGTCACTGTATTCAGGCTATACAGCACGTTTCTTCCAGGGGATGCCCTAGCATTAACACAATTTCTTAAAGGATTCATGTCATAATTGTTCGACAAGTTTTATGCTGGCTATCGACTACCTAAAGCAACCCTCCACTTTTCTCATCCAGGACTTAGGACCTGGCAACGGTAGTGTTTCTCCTTGTGAAGATAGAGATCCCATAAAATCATTCTCACCCTCATTGTGATGGAAGAAAATATTAAATCTTTTTTCACCATCGTGGTGAAGAAAGAGAACCCTAAACCCTGACTTTGAAGCTTCCCACCCAAGCATAACTTTAAGAAATCACCAAGGCCAATGGAAGAGGAAATGTACAAGCTTTTCTAGAGTAACAATATAACACCCTCACACTCCTTCTCCCTTAAGAGCATCCTCATCTTCTCCCTCTCTAAGGCCAAAGTTATTTAAAGAATTTACCCTCAGAATTTCTTCTACATCCAAAAGTCATACTAGAGATTTTATTGAGGTTCTTAAGTATACAGCTTAAAAAAACCCTAAATTTTAAGTTAAGTCATGGTTATTCATACAATACGATATGAGTTTTTATAGTACGACTTGTTTAAAAAAGGGGTTCTTCAAGTAGAACATAATAGTTCTTCATACGAATTGTTCAAATTATACATACTTATTTAATAGTTAGATCGTATGTTTGTGTAGTATTATTTATTATAAATGTGGACCCGAGTATTTTGATTTTGATGATAATAAATATTATTGGATTTACTACTATGCTATCTCTTGATAATTAAATTTATTTCATATTTATTTTATCCGGCTCACTAAAACTTTAGGTCCACTATTCACTTGCAAATTTGATTAGCTAAAGATTGGGTATTTTAGGATTAAAGTCTATATTTGCATCTTTATATTCTTTTTATCTTTCTTGATTCATTCAAGCATTTTGATGGATCCTAAAACTATGTAACTATGCACATACACACTCAAAGGGATGAGTTAGAGAGCTAGGAAGAAACTGAGTTTTTTGAAATGATTGTACAACACAATTTGCATCATATTGGATGATCTACTAACTAAAAAATCATTAATTTTGGCACTTTTATTAATTGGGTTTGATTAAACAAGTCGTACTGAATTATTTATACCGTACAAGGTGATCAATTATAATTATAAACATAACCACCAATTACAATTTAGGTAATATTTTCTAATTCAAATTTTGTTCTAATCTTACCATACGATATGCATCATATTGTATAATATATGACAATAATTCTTAAATTGATATTGTCATTAAGAGAACAATTATGGTTAATTTATATGATCATATCAATCAGGAAGATTGGTGAAGAGTGTATTATATGACCCAAGCGATGCATGGGAGAATAATTTATCATCGCTTATCATATAAGATTCAATACCATAGCTTTAATTTATCGTACTAGACAATGATCTAAATCATCTTAGATTATTAGCTCATTTCTTTGAACTCATTATACAACATCTATCTATTTGCATAATACAAATAAGAATACTTTGACTTAATCGTATAGAATGATCCTTGATCATATTGGAAGATCATAGTCGCCAGAATTGTGAAAGTTCGCTAGAGATGTTAAGCCCTATAGAACTGGCCCAAAGCTAATTTAAAAGAGAGAGGTGAATTGGAAAACTTTAAAACCAAAGATAAAACTAAAACCAATATCACCACATAGAAAACCAATGATGCGGAAATTAAAGTGCGGAAGTAATAAAGAAAGAACACACCGGATTTATAGTGGTTCGGTCAAACCTTGACCTACTTCCACTCCTTGGAGGCACCCTCCAAGTATTGCACTAACACAAGTGACTCTCCTTTAGCCCCCACAGCTAGGCGGAGAAGCCCTTACAAAATCGCTTCCACCTCTCCCGGTGCGGCAGAGTTGCCGGGTCCTTTGACACCAAAGAGACTTCTTCTTTGGTGAACTTACCTCAAGACAAACCTTGAATCCATTGGTACTAAGGTGCGAGTTCACCGGAGCAACCGTGTGGAACCCCCTCCACACTCCCTTGAGTCCCCCCTCACAGGATCTTCTCCCTCTGTCAAACTTCACCCTTTCGTCTCTCCCTTTCAAGCTCTCTTTAAGTTTCCCCTACAAGAACGAAGCTACAATGGCTGCCAAAGACACTTACAAAGTGGGTTGCCATAGCTTAAAAAGAAGCTCTCTAAACGAGCTCATTAATGCAAGTTACCGACATTATCATCCAGGACAATATGCATATCGTCCTGGCCGATTAGTTCAAATATGAGGAAAATCGCCCTGAATATCGCCCTGAAATGAAGATGGACGATGTCTAATCGTCTCGAACGATCTTGCGATCGGCCCGGACAAAATCCCCATTAATTGCATTCCAAAACTGCTTGAGAAATTTTGGAAAAATTACTCTGGATCGTCTGGGACGATATTTTATAGTCCAGGATGATCCACCAGGACGATGTCCAAAAATAAGATTTTCCTAAGTAGATATGGCGGCAGATTCTTGCTGAATTGAGCCGATCGTCCTGGCCGATACAAAATCGTCCAGGACGATGTGTTTTGCATAAAGACGACTGCTTTAATGAGGATGCCCTAATTAGGGTTTCTACTTTTGTCAGATCGTCCTAGACGATATAAATATCGTCCCGGACGATGTTACCAAAAATAGAAATCTTTTAGGGCACAACAGAAAATCTTCCAAGTTACAAATCATCAGATGCCACACCAAATACAACAGACTCAAGAAAGGAAAAAGATTACAAACTGACACAGACCTAGTCTACCCAATCTTGAGCTGGTTCCAGATTGCAGTCTGATCGTGTGGACCAGAAATGTTAGCACATAAGGCAATCGTAGAGAAATAATGAATGTTTCCTATCATCAAAATCTTAAACCATAGATCCGCAACAAATTGAAATTAGTATTTTTTGAGAGGCCTTCTATTTAAAATCTCACATTATCTTATTTTCAAGCTTTTTGATGCTAATTATCTTGAAACGGAGCACAGAGAAGGAGTTAAGGAGATCTTTGAGAGAAAAGAGTGGGGAAGCTTTTTATGAGGGATAGTTGTGAGGGATTTATAAGGTTACTCCAGCAAGGTTCTTACCTATCTTCTTCAAGCTTCTACCTTGATTCTTTGGTGGATTTAGAGGGATAATCTATAACACTAGATCATAGTTCTCTATCATAATGTGGAGGGTGAAAAAAGAGTTAAGGTACTCTACTTTCTCTTGGAAGGAGAAAAAGCATCAAGGTATGATACCATCAATTGAAGAGAGTAAAAAGCTATTGGTTCTCCTCCACACAAGGTTGGTGAAATTAATTTTATAAGGGCTTCTCCTCCTTGGTGTGAGAGAAAAAGGAGAGACACCAGTTTTAGTGCAATATATGGATCGATGGTTTTTTAGGGGTGGATGTAGGTAAGGTTGGATCACACCACTATAAATTTTGGTGTATTTTTTCTTATTATTTCCAGCACATTAATTTTTCTATGAATAATTATGTGGTTGAAAACTCTGATTTTTTTATTATTATGAAATTAATTAGCTTTCATATAAAGTGATAAAATTGTCTTTTTTAGATATTAAAAAAGTTTTAAAATGATTTCCTTTAATTTAATTTTTTTTTTTTAAATATCAATTCTTGCTCCTCTCGGTTAGGCTCAGGCTGGTTATTTGAAGTTTAACAACATTTTTGAACTTTCAAATGATAACAGAGCAGGGATTCAAATATTATGTTTTAGAAATCTTTAAAAAAAAGTTAAATGGCAAACTTTGGAAATTTTAGTATGCTGGAAGGATATTCAATCACACAACCAACATTATTTTATAACTTTATTTTTAATTTTTTGAAAATTTGCATGTATACTTTTGGTGCAATCAATAGATTATTGCATGTCGATGTTAGTTCATCAAAGATATTATGCACCTTCTCACTTTATAAATGACATTAAAACTGAAATGCCTTTTTTGAATGGAGGATTGAGGATATAGATTTACCCCAATTAAATGATAAATGTTTAAACTATTTTTTCTATGCATTAAAATTTGTATATTGTAAGCATGTATTTACTTACAGTACAAGTAAAGAAATTTGGAATAAACTCTACATAACCTACGAAGGAACTAATGAAGTGAAACAATCAAGGTTAAACATTCTACTCCATGGTTATGAACTATTTTACATAAAATATAGTGAGTCAATTTCTAAAATGTATATTATGTTCACTCAAATTGTGAATCTCTGCATTCTTTAGGTAGAGAACTTACAAATTTTGAAGAAGTTAACAAAATTTTATGTTGTATACCTAGTTCCTAAGATTCTAAAATAATTGCTATTACTAATTTATTACTTGCTTGGATCATTCATATCCTACGAGCAAGGAGTGAGTGAAAGATAAATTGATTCATGTGAGAAAACAAAAGAGAAAATTGTAGCCTCAAAAGCCAATGATTTTGATAGTGATAGTTTTGTATTAGAAGATGATGATTACATAACACTGATAATAAGGAGATTTAAATGATTTTAAAAGAAAAAGCAATAGCGTTGTCAGCAACAAAATAAAGGTAAAGTTAATAAAAATTCTAAGGTTTCTTTTGATGTCATCTATTTCAAATGCAAGAAGACAGGATACATGAGGACTGATTACCTAAATATTAAAGCTCACTCAATCAAGGAGACGGGTGAAGAAAAAGCTAAATTCAAAAAGAGCAAGCAATGAACTCAAAAGGCTTTTTGGGCAAACTCTGCTTCAAACTCATCTGACATAGAAATAGAAGAAGAGGTAACCAACTTATTCTTAATGGCACATAACCTACTTGAGCTTTTTGATTAAGAGGATGTATGTGAGCTTTCTGATAATGAATTATTTATTGTTTCTAAATAAATTCATAACGCATACAGAAAGCTCAAGAAATTATATGCTGGTCTTACTTCTAAATTTTTAAATTTACAAAAAGAGCATGAAAGCATTAGAAAAGATAACTTTATGTTGAGTAACAATAATGTGATCTTACATGATGAATTTGAAGCATTAAACAAGGAGCATCTTTATTTAATTATTGAACATGATTCCTTAAAAGCATCTCATATTTATTTAAAAAAATCATTTTAAAAATAAAAGGCACATTTAGGTGAAGCTATTGATAGGGTGCATGCATTAAAAATTGACAATTTAATTTTTAAAAGTGCAAATAAATTTTTGCAAGTGGAATTATCTCTTGTTAAAGAAAACAAAATATCACCTACACTTGCAGAATTTCACAACCCATCACTAGTTTATGCATCATATAAACCTAGGAAGAGGCACCATGACCCACATAGACTACTGAATCCATTCCCAAGAGTTAGGTTTTTTTTATTGTGGTGTGGTAGGACATATATCCCATACTTGCACTATCTAACATCCAACACATTTTGTGTGGAGGCCAAAATTGCATAAATCACAACATAGCATGCAACTATTTCTTCCATCAATCCATAAGGTGGAACCCACACTTTTTTGGGTTCTAAAATCTAATCCTTGATTACTTTATAGGGATGCTCTCATAAAAGGCCTAATAAGAGCATGTGGTACTTAGACAGTGGATGCTCAAGGCACCTTATTAGAGATGTAAAGCTATTCATTATGCTAGAGGCCAAGGAAACTCTTAGAGAAAACATAACTAAAAAAGTGGATGGGTCAAGAATAATCGACAACTCAAAAATTTCATAATTGAAAATATCTTACTTGTGGATGGTTTGAAACATAATTTACTTAGCATTAGTCATCTATTTGATAAAGGTTTCAGCACAAAATTTTTATCTACCAGCTGTATGATTGGCTTAAATGGAAATAATTTATTTGAAAAAAAAGAATTAATAATGTTTACAAGCTTGATCTGAATTGTATTTAATTTGCTACTTCTCTTTACCTAAAAACTATTATTGATGTATCTTGGTTATGGCATAGGAGACTGTGTCATGCAAGCAAGAAAAGACTTAGAAAAATGACCAAAAAATAAATAGTAAGAGGTATAACAAAACTAAATTTCACTAAGGACCACCTGTGTGATACCTGTCAATTAAGAAAACATATCAAATCCTCTTTTCACTAAATCAAGGATATTAATACTAGCAAACCCTTAGAAGTCCTTCACATGGATCTCTTTTTAATTGTTAGTATTACAAACCTAGGAGGGAAAGTCTTTGGGTATGTGATTGTTGATAACTACTCAAGGTTTACTTGGGATAGATTTTTATCTCATAAAAGTGAATCATTTGTGGAGTTTATGACATTCTTCACTTAGATTCACAGAAAACTAGGTTATTAAATTCTAACCATTTATAGTGATCATGGTGGAGAATTTGATAATGAAAATTTTGAATCTTATTGTAGAGAGCAAGGAATAGATCATAACTTTTTAGCTTCTAGAATCCCTCAGTAGAACAAGGTTACTAAAAAAAAGAATATAACCTTCATAAAAGGTGTTAGAGCCATTTTAGTTGAATACTCACTTTTTATATTTTTTTTGATAGAAGTGGTAAACACAACCTATTTTATTTTGAATAGATTTAAGGTTAGATCCAAGCTAAATAAGACACCATATGAAATCTTTAAGGGAAGGACACCCAAACTCTATCACCTTCTTGTCTTTTGATGTAAAGTGATCATACCAAATAATGGGAATTCTCTATTAGAAAAGTTTTGAAAGTTTGTTAGGGATGTTAAGCCCTTATGAACTGGCCCAAGGCTAACAAAGAGAGAAGTGAATTCGAAAAGAAGAATCTTTAAACCAAAACTCAAACTAAAACCAATATCACCACATAGAAAATCAACGATGCAGAAATTAAAGTGTGGAAGTAATAAAGAAAGAACACACCATATTTATAGTGGTTTGGTCAAACCTTGACCTACGTCCACTCCTTGGAGGCACCCTCCAAGTATTGCACTACAAAAGTGTCTCTCCTTTAGCCCACACAGCTAGGCGGAGAAGCCCTTACAAAATCACTTCCACGTTCCTCGGTGCGGCGAAGTTGCCGGGTCCTTTGACACCAAAGAGATCTTCTTCTTTGGTGAACTTACCTAGAGACAAGCCTTGAATCCGATGGTACTAAGGTGCGAGTTCGCTGGAGCAACTGTGTGGATCCCCCACCACACTCCCTTGAGTTCCTTCCCCTCACAGGATCTTTTCCCTCTCAAACTCCACCCTTTCCTCTCTCCCATTCAAGTTCTCTCTTCAAGTTTCTGCCACAAGAATGAAGCTACAATGGCTACCAAAGACACTTACAAAGTGCCTTGTCATGCTTAATTAAAAGCTCTCAAAATGAGCTCATTAATGCAAGTTGCCGACCTTATCATCCAGGACGATAGGTATATCATCATGGCCGATCAGTACAAATTCAGCTCATCAGCACGAGATGATTTGGGACGATCAGAAGAAAATTGGTTACATCGTCCTGGACGATATCACGATTGTCCAGGCCGATAAGTTTAAAACTGATTTTAATCATCCTGATCATCGCCCTGAATTTGAGCTGTACGATGTAGATCATCCAGGACATCGTCCTGGCCGATCAGGCGATCATCCCGGCCGATGTGATTGTAAAAATCAACCATTAATGCTTTCCAAAGAAACCAGATCAATTTAGGCATAATTGAGTTAGATCGGCCTGGACGATACAAATATCATCATGGCCGATTTCCTAAAACAAAGAATTCCTAAACTGATTATGGAAGTTAATTTTTTCTGAATTAGGACTATCGTCCTGGCCGATACATGTATCGTCCAGGCTGATATCAATTAAGGCTGCCTTAATGAGGATGTTCTAATTAGTGTTTCTGATTTTGGACATATTGTCCAGAACGATATAAATATTGTCTCGGCCGATATTACCAAAAATAGAAATCTTATAGGGAACAACAGGAAATCTTCCAAGTTACAAATCATCAGATGCCACACCAAATACAACAGACTCAAGAAAGGAAAAAGATTACAAACTAACACAGACCTAGTCTATTCAATCTTGAGCTGGTTCCAAATTGGAGTCTGATCGTGTAGACCTGAAACGTTAGCATATAAGGCAATCATAGAGAAATAATGAATGTTTGCTATCATCAAAATTATAAACCATTGATCTGCAACAATCTCCCCCTTTTTGATGATGGCAAACAATTTAATTTGAATTTTCAAAAAGAACAATTTCTCCTAATCTCACCCTCACTAGAATAACACTTTTTAAAAAATAGAGGAGATGAGAATATTTTTGTTGTTTTTAATTTTTTGAAAAAAAGATACAAATACAATAACAGTACAAAAATTTAATAATACGTTCTCCCCCTTTGACATTATCAAAAAGAGAGGAGGCAGAAAAAAAAGCAAAACAAATAAAAGAAAAAAAAGAAAATGTTTCCTGATCTAGTGAAAAACAAATATTCTTAAAATGAGAAAGTTACCTCTTGGTTTTAATCAAAAACTTAGTCCAGAAAAGGTTAGAAATTTGATAATCCCAACTCAAGTTCTTTAACAAGGCAAAAACTTTTTGATTTAAGATCTAAATTAAGAAAAAAAATTAGATAAAGAAATAATAATTTTTCAAAAACTCCTTCCATAAAATATATCCAATAAAAGATCAGTGCATAAATTTTTGAATCAAGAATCAAGATTTTCAAATCAAGATTTTAAATGAGTATGTAATTTTCATTTATTGAGTCAAGTCTTATAATGATGTATATTAGTTTGTTGATCATGCACACACACAGAGGGAGCAAAAAAGGATTATAAATATTTTAACTTTTATGTTCATCGTACTGTACGAATTTATTTCGTACTGTACGATCTAGTGTAACAGAAATATATTAAAATATTTATTTTTCCTGAAAAATTAATTTTGAATATAACTAATCGTACTGTACGATCACCACATCTTACTATACGATCTGTTATAATTAGAAAGCCCGCCGTCCATTAAATTAGGCAAAGATTTGAATTTGAAAAGATGTTATAATCATACCGTACGATCATAATCGTACTGTACGATGTTTAAAACATTGCCTGATTTAATCCTGTGATTATTCAATCAAAACGGCTTAGTTTTGATGTGTTGATCGTACTGTACGAACTATATCATACTATACGATCAACAGAGATAGTTTTGGCAAACTGCCCGTTTATTGAACTGTTTGTACAGCACTTTCGTACAGGACATCGTACAGTACGAACTTCAACTGAACTGTTCGTATAGTACTAACTGGACATCGTACTGTACTAACAGGTTAATTTCTGCATATCGTACTTGACAATTTTGTGATCGTACGGTGCGATATTTGATGCCCGAATTGAGTTTTCTTAGGGTTTTTTGGAGCCCTCTATTTAAGCACTCTCATAAGACTTTGTAAGAGTCTTTTGGCAGCCATTGTGGCTTTTTTTCTCTAGAGAAAACTTGAAGAGAGGACTTGAAAGGGAGAGAGGAAAGGGTGGAGTTTGAGAGAGGGAGAAGAACCTTGGAGGGGGTTTCAAGGGAGTGTGAAGGAGATTTCACACGGTTTATCCGGCGAGCTTGCACCTCAGTACCGTCGCATTCAAGGTTCGTCTTTAAGGAAGTTTTGAGAAGAAGAAGATCTCATTAGTGTCAAAGGACCCAGCTCCTCCGCCGCACCGGGGAAGGTGGAAGTTCTTGTGTAAGGGCTTCTCCGCCTAGCTGTTGGGGCTAAAGAAGAATCACTAAAGGTTTAGTGTAATACTTGGAGGGTGCCTCCGAGGAGGGGACGTAGGTCATGGTTTGACCTAAGCACTATAAATTGGTGTGTTCTTTTCTTTGTTTTTTTCTGCACTTTATTTCTGCATTTATTTTTATTGTGATTAATTGCGTGGATGAAATTGATTTTCTATCTTTTTATTGTGAATGAAATTCTCTTCCGTATAAAGTCATAAAAAGATATTTCTTTTCATTAAAGAAGTTTTTAATCATCCAATTCAACCCCCCCCCCCATTGGCGCATCTAACAATTTCAATTGGTATCAGAGCAATATCAATTGGTATAAGAGCAATTTCAATTGGTATCAGAGCGGGTTTCAAAAATAGTGTTTTAGAAAACCTTGAAAAAATCGATCATGGCATATTTTGGAAATCATAACATTGCGGAAGGCTATTGTATCACACGACCATCTTTATTTGAAAATATTTCTTTTAATTTTAGGAAAATTCGCATGTAAACATTTTTGCAATCAATTGATTATCGAATGTGGAATATGATTCAAGCTGGCTATTCTGTACCTTCACGTATGATAGATGGAGTCAAAATTAATATTCCTTTTACTGAATGGAGTAGAATAGAACTAGTTAATGAACAACTAAATGCTAAATGTTTGAATTGTTTTTTCTGTGCATTAAATTCTGACGATTGCAAGAGAATCTCTACATGTACTACTGCGAAAGAAATTTGGGATAGATTATGCATTTCATATGAAGGTACTAGTGAAGTCAAACAATCAAAATTGAATATTCTAATGCGTGATTATGAACTTTTCAGCATGAAACCATATGAGAATATCTTAGACATGTTTACTAGATTTAATCAAATTGTGATGTCATTACATGATTTAGGTAGAGAACTTTCAAACGTTGAAAGAGTTAGTAAAATTCTACATTCCTTACTTGATAAATTTGATGTCAAAGTCACAGCTATATGTCAATCAAAAGATTTGAATGCTTATTCTATAGATAATCTAATCGGCTCACTCATTGCCTACGAGCAAAATGTGAATCAAAGATTTTTGGATTCAGGTGATGAGAAGACAATTGTGCTAAAAGCCAAACACACAGATGAATATGGCTTAGTAGACGAATAAAGCAAGGAGATATCATCGATAACAAATAAATTTGAAATTCTATTGAACCACAAGCATGAACATCAACAAAAGTGGAGTAGAGGTAAATATTATAAAAATGTTAAGTTTTGTTCTGACATAATTTGCTTCGGGTGTAGGAAACCCGGACATTTGAAGTGTGAATGCCCCAACTTAAAAACTAATCCTGCAAAGGAAAAGAGTAAAAACAAACTGTTTGTAATTTGGGGAAAAGATAAAAAGCAAAAAGTTTCCTGGGCAGACCTAGTTTCCGAATCATCAGAACAAGAGCAAGATGATGAGGTATAAGTATGTTAAGGTTTGTTTGTGTGTTTTTGTTTATGTGTTTTGTATGTTTTTTTTTGTATGTTTAACTTGTTTTATATAATTGTATGTTTTTGTTTCGTTATTATGTTGTTAGTTTATATTTTATTTTATCTCTTCTTTTTTATAATGTCAAAGGGGGAGAAAGTAATGTAGTTTATTGCATTTTGTTTTAATTTTTAATGTTATTTATTTATCTTTTTTTAAAAAAAAATTAAAAAAAGGAAACTTTCCCCTAATTTTTAATGTAATTCTTTTATTGAGGGGGAGTTTAGGAGAATTTTTTTTAATTTGCAAAGTCAACCAATATTATTTGACATCATCAAAAAGGGGGAGATTGTTGCAACTCGGGCTTCCGAGTTTATGATTTTGATGATAACAAATAATATTTATTAATCTTTTATTTCTCCTGGTATTTGTAGTGCATATTTTTTTCTATGTTAACTAATATTTCAGGTACATCATGCACCGTTCTTTGAAGATTCAAGGCTCAAGATTGCGTAGAATTGGTCGTATTAAATGAGTCTGTAATTTTCATTTATTGAGTCAGGTCTTATAATGATGTATGTTAGTTTGTTGATCATGCACACACACAGAGGGAGCAAAAAATGATTATAAATTTTTTTACTTTTATGTTCATCGTACTATATGAATTTATTTCGTACTATACGATCTAGTGTAACAGAAATAAATTAAAAAATTTATTTTTCCTAAAAAATTAATTTTAAATATAACTAATCGTACTGTACGATCACTACATCGTACTATACGATCTGTTATAATTAGAAAGCCTACCGTCCATTAAATTAGGCAAAGATTTGAATTTGAAAAGTTGTTATAATCGTATCGTACGATCATAATCGTACTGTACGATGTTTAAAACATTACTTGATTTAATCCTGTGATTATTCAATCAAAACGGCTTAATTTTGATGTGTTGATCGTACTATGCGATCAACAGAGACAGTTTTGGCAAACTGCCCGTCTATTGAACTGTTTGTACAGCACTTTCGTACATGACATCGTATAGTACGAACTTTAACTGAACTGTTCGTACAGTACTAAGTGGACATCGTACTGTACTAACAGGTCAATTTCTGCACATCGTACTGGACGATTTTGTGATCGTACTGTGCGATATTTGATGCCCGAATTGAGTTTTTTTAGGGTTTTTTTGAGCCCTCTATTTAAGCACTCTCATAAAACTTTATAAGAGTCTTTTGGCAGCAATTGTGGCTTTATTTTTCTAGAGAAAACTTGAAGAGAGGACTTGAAAGGGAGAGAGGAAAGGGTGGAGTTTGAGAGAGGGAGAAGAACCTTGGAGGGGGTTTCAAGGGAGTGTGAAGGAGATTTCACACGGTTGCTCCGGCGATCTTGCACCTCAATACCATCGAATTCAAGGTTCGTCTTGAAGGAAGTTTTTGGAAGAAGAATATCTCGTTGGTGTCAAAGGACCCGGCTCCTCTGCCACACCGGGGAAGGTGGAAGTGCTTGTGTAAGGGCTTCACCGCCTAGCTATGGGGGCTAAAGGAGAATCACTAAAGGTTTAGTGTAATACTCGAAGGGTGCCTCCGGGGAGTGGACGTAGGTCATGGTTTGACCGAACCACTATAAATTGGTGTGTTCTTTCCTTTGTTTTTTCTACACTTTATTTCCGCATTTATTTTTATTGTGATTAATTGTGTAGATGAAATTGATTTTCTATCTTTTTATTGTGAATGAAATTCGCTTCCGTATAAAGTCATAAAAAGATATTTCTTTTCATTAAAGAATTTTTTAATCATCCAATTCACCCCCCTCTTGGCGCATCTAGCAATTTCAATTGGTATCAGAGCAATTTCAATTAACATCAGAGCGGGTTTCAAAAATAGTGTTTTAGAAAACCTTGAAAAAATCGATCATGGCATATTTTGGAAATTGTAACATTCCGGAAGGCTATTGTATCACACGACCACCTTTATTTGAAAATATTTCTTTTAATTTTTGGAAAATTCGCATGTCAACATTTTTGCAATCAATTGATTATCGAATGTGGAATATGATTCAAGCTGGCTATTTTGTACCTTCACGTATGATATATGGAGTCAAAATTAATATTCCTTTTACTGAATGGAGTAGAATAGAACTAGTCAATGCACAACTAAATGCTAAATGTTTGAATATTTTTTTCTGTGCATTAAATTCTGACGATTGCATGAGAATCTCTACATGTACTACTGGGAAAGAAATTTGGGATAGATTATGCATTTCATATGAAGGTACTAGTGAAGTCAAACAATCAAAATTGAAAATTCTAATGCGTGATTATGAACTTTTCACATGAAACCATATGAGAATATCTTAGACATGTTTACTAGATTTAATCAAATTCTGATGTCATTACATGATTTAGGTAGAGAACTTTCAAACGTTAAAAAAGTTAGTAAAATTCTACATTCTTTACTTGATAAATTTGATGTCAAAGTCACAGCTATATGTCAATCAAAAGATTTGAATGCTTATTCTATAGATAATCTAATCGGCTCACTCATTCCCTATGAGCAAAGTGTGAGTCAAAGATTTTTGGATGCAGGTGATGAGAAGACAATTGTGCTAAAAGCCAAACACACAGATGAATATGGCTTAGTAGACGATGAAAGGAAGGAGATATCATCGATAACAAATAAATTTGAAATTTTATTGAACCACAAGCATGAACATCAACAAAAGTGGAGTAGAGGTAAATATTGTAAAAATGTTAAGTTTTGTTCGGACATAATTTGCTTTTGGTGTAGGAAACCCGGACATTTGAAGCGTGAATTCCCCAACTTAAAAACTCTTCCTGCAAAGGAAAAGAGTAAAAACAAACCGTTTGTAATTTGGAGAAAAGATAAAAAGCAAAAAGTCTCCTGGGCAGACATAGTTTCTGAATCATCAGAACAGGAGCAAGATGATGAGGTATAAGTATGTTAAGGTTTGTTTGTGTGTTTTTGTTTATGTGTTTTGTATGTTTAACTTGTTTAATATAATTGTATGTTTTTGTTTCGTTATTATGTTGTTATTTTATATTTTATTTTCTCTTCTTTTTTATAATGTCAAAGGGGGAGAAAGTATTGTAGTTTATTTCATTTTGTTTTAATTTTTACTGTTATTTATTTATCTTTTTAAAAAAAAATAAAAAAAAGGAAACTTTCCCCTAATTTTTAATGTAATTCTTTTACTGAGGGGAGTTTAGGAGAGTTTTTTTAATTTGCAAAGTTAACCAATATTATTTGACATCATCAAAAAGGGGGAGATTGTTGCAACTCGGGATTCTGAGTTTATGATTTTGATGATAACAAATAATATTTATTAATCTTTTATTTCTCCTAGTATTTGTAGTGCATATTTCTTTCTATGTTAACTAATATTTCAGGTACATCATGCACCGTTCTTTGAAGATTCAAGGCTCAAGATTGCGTAGAATTGGTCGTATTAAATGAGTCTGTAATTTTCATTTATTGAGTCAGGTCTTATAATTATGTATGTTAGTTTGTTGATCATACACACACACAGAGGGAGCAAAAAATGATTATAAATATTTTAACTTTTATGTTCATCGTACTGTACGAATTTATTTTGTACTATACGATCTAGTGTAACAGAAATAAATTAAAATATTTATTTTTCCTAAAAAATTAATTTTGAATATAACTAATCGTACTATACGATCACCACATCGTACTATACGATCTATTATAATTAGAAAGCCCGACATCCATTAAATTAGGCAAAGATTTGAATTTGAAAAGTTGTTATAATCATGCCGTACGATCATAATCATACTGTACGATGTTTAAAACATTGCCTGATTTAATCCTGTGATTATTCAATCAAAACGGCTTAATTTTGATGTGTTGATCATACTGTACGAACTATATCGTACTATACGATCAACAGAGACAGTTTTGGCAAACTGCCCGTTTATTGAACTGTTTGTACAATACTTTCGTACAGGACATCGTACAGTACGAACTTCAACTGAACTGTTCGTACAGTACTAACTGGACATCGTACTGTACTAACAGGTCAATTTCTGCACATCGTACTGGATGATTTTGTGATCGTACGGAGCGATATTTGATGCCCAAATTGAGTTTTCTTAGGGTTTTTTTAGCCCTCTATTTAAGCACTCCCATAAGACTTTGTAAGAGTCTTTTGGCAGCCATTGTGGATTTTTTTTCTAGAGAAAACTTGAAAAGAGGTTTTGAAAGGGAGAGAGGAAAGAGTGGAGTTTGAGAGAGGGAGAAGAACCTTGGAGGGGTTTTCAAGAGAGTGTGAAGGAGATTACACACGGTTGCTCCGGCGAGCTTGCACCTCAGTACCATCGGATTCAAGGTTCGTCTTGAAGGAAGTATTGGGAACAAGAAGATCTCGTTTGTGTCAAAGGACCCGCCTCCTTCGCCGCACCGGGGAAGGTGGAAGTGATTGTGTAAGGACTTCTCCGCCTTGCTGTGGGGGCAAAAGGAGAATCACTAAAGGTTTAGTGTAATACTCAGAGGGTGCCTCCGGGGAGTGGACGTAGGTCATGGTTTGACCGAACCACTATAAATTGGTGTGTTCTTTCCTTTATTTTTTTCTGCACTTTATTCCCACTTTTATTTTTATTGTGATTAATTGCATGGATGAAATTGATTTTTTATCTTTTTATAGTGAATGAAATTCGCTTCCGTATAAAGTCATAAAAAGATATTTCTTTTCATTAAAGAAGTTTTTAATCATCCAATTCACCCCCCTCTAGGCGCATCTAGCAATTTCAATTGGTATCAGAGCAATTTCATTAGAGCTGTCCGATGTAGAACGTCCAGGTCATCGTCCCGGCCGATCAGGTGATCGTCTCGGATGATGTGATCGTATCAATCAACCATTAATGCTATCCAAAGATACCAGATCAATTTAGGCATAATTGAGTTAGATCGGCCTGGACGATATAAATATTGTCCTGGCCAATTTCCTAAAACAAAGAATTCCTAAACTGATTATGGTGGTTGATTCTTTCTGAATTAGGACTATCATCCTGGCCGATACATGTATTGTCCAGGCCGATATCAATGATGGCTGCCTTAATGAGGATGCCCTAATTAGGGTTTCTGATTATGGACATGTAGTCCAGGACGATATAAATATCATCCCGACCGATATTACCAAAAATAGAAATCTTATAGGGAACAACAGGAAATCTTCCCAGTTACAAATCATCAGATGCCACACCTAATACAACATACTAAAGAAAGGAAAAAGATTACAAACGGACACAGACCTAGTCTACCCAATCTTGAGCTTGTTCCAAATTGGAGTCTAATCGTATAGACCTGAAACATTAGGATATAAGGCAATCGTAGAGAAATAAGGAATGTTTTCTATCATCAAAATCATAAACCATTGATCCGCAACAAGTTTGACCCAAATATGATGAAGGATTTTTCTTAGGATATTCAATTGCCAGAAAATCTGAGGGAGTTTTCAATAAAAGGAAACTCATTATAAAGGAGACCACTCATGTGGAATTTGATGAATAAGATGATTCTAAAGGTTATAGGGTAGAAGAATAAGTAGTATTTGAATTCATGAAATGAGTGGAATCTATAAATCTTGAAACCAGGGCAGAACTTGAAAATTCACTACATAGAGAATGAAAATATTCTTCAAGTCATCCTAAAAAATTGATCTTAGGAGACCAATCTAAATGTGTTAGAACTAGGCATGGTGTAGTGGTAATAAATAAAGCATGACTAGTGGATAAGGGGTACAACATGATAGAAGGGATTGAATTTGAAGAAACCTTTGCCCCTGTTGCTAGACTAGAAGCCATAAGAGTGTTATAAACTTTTGTCTGCTTTAAGGGATTCAAATTGTACCAAATAAATGTTAAAAGTGCCATTCTTAATAGAGTAATAAAATAAGATGCATATGTTGAACTACCCCAGGCTTTGAAAATTTATAATATCTTAATCATGTGTTCAAATTAATAAAAAGGTATTTAAAGACAAAAATAAGAACCTAGAGCATTGTATGAAAGGCTAAGCATATTCCTACTAGATGTAACCATTATTAAGGGAAGCATAGACACCACCCTATTTCTCATTCTCGTTATCTAAATCTATGTTGATGATATTTTATTTAAATCCTAAGATAAAAACCTATGTGATGAAATGACTAAGGAGTTTGAAATGAGTATTATGGGAGAACTTAACTACTCTCTTGGATTTAATATAAAATAGAAGGATAATGGAATTTTTAATAATCAATTAAAATACATTAAGAATATCCTTAAAAGATATGAAATGGGTAAGGCCAAGGCAAGAAATGCTCCCATAAGCTTTATAATTCATTTAGATAAAGACTCAAATGGAAAATTAGTTAATTAGAAGAAATATAAATGAATAATTGGATCACTTCTTTACTTGACTTCTACCATAATGGATATTATGTTTAGTTTTTGTCTCTGTGAGAGATTTCAGGCTGATATGAAAGAATCTCATTTTATTTTTGTTAAGAAAATCCTTACACATCTCTTAGGAACCAAATACATAAAAATCTAGTATCCTAGGCATAACACTTCTTTTCAAATTATTGGATATTTTGATTAAGACTTTGTAGGATATAGGCTTGATAGGAAAAGCAATTCTTAAACATGTCAATTCATATGATAATATTTAGTCTCCACGTCTAGTAGAAAATAGAACTCAGTATCCCTACCCACTACTAAAGAAAAATACATATCCTTAAGAAGTTGTGTGGCATAAACCTTTTGGTCAAGGAAACAAATACTGGATTTAGGACTATATGTAGAAACTATTTCAATCTTGTGTAATAACACTATTGCTATCTATATTTCAAAGAATATATACTGGATTTAGAACTACCTGTAGACACCATTTGAATATTGTGTGATAATAATAGTGTTTTCTATATTTCAAAGAATTCAATCCAACACTCCATGATCAAAAACTTACATTTAAGGCACCCTTTCATTAAGGACCATATCACCAATGGAAAAATAGAACTACATTATATAGCCATTAAAAATCAATATGCAAATATCTTTACAAAATTAGTGGCTTTTGAAAACTAAAGCACCTTAAAAACTAGATTTGGTGTCATAGATATTCACGCTTGAAATTGGATGCTTTGAAAATCTGAAATCTTAATGTTCTGTTTTTCTTTTTCATTGTCTTTCATTGTTTTTTGTTTTTCTTTTATACATGTGTTTGTTTATGTTTTTATATCATTCTTTAAAATAATGATAATAATCTTACCATGTTGAAATTGACTTTTATCATTTTTATCATCCTTGATATTGTCTTTTAGTGTTGAGTTTTTCCTTTACATGAAAATCTTCACTTAAAAAAAATTTATGTAAGAAGTAATTGACACCTGTAAAATAGTTAATGGAAGAAAAAATTGATAATTATTCCTCTTCCTCTAATTCCTTTAGTGTTGTAACTTCTTTAGAATCAAAATCTATTTCAAATTAAAAATTGGATCTAGAAATAGAGATCTGCTTCATCTTTCTACTGTCCTCAATCTCATATGAATATTTCTTACAAGTCAACGAATCTACTTAAATTTTCTTTATCAATTTATTTGTCTCTATCATATGGATCTTTTTTTTTTACACTTCCTTTAAGAGAGTGAGTTTTTCTTCTCTTATATTTATAAGATAATCTCACAACTAAGTGGACTATCTTCAAAGATAAAGAAAGGAAGTGAGTTGAAAAAAATGAAAAGAAGCAAAAAATGAGCACAAAATTGAAAATATGCACAAAGTCTACCAAATAATTGTAATATGCACAAAGTGTATCAAAAATCAAAAGATGTGATAGGTGTACCAAAAAAAACTAAAGAGACACAAAATGAGCCCACAATGAGTTAGTTTCCCTTTCTTTCAAATCTTTAAATCCTAGAAGAATCTATGTGCCAATTTATATCTTCTATACTTGAATATGAAAATCATGATACGTTATTTATCCCTTTGCAAAGTTATTTTCTTATATATATTTCTTAAATAAAGTTTGAAAAGATCACATTTCGTCTTTAATTTGTTTTGCTAAATTGGATTTCTAATTTAAAAATGACTTTAACGTATAAGGAGCTTTAGGTAAGGTTAATAAAACTTGAATCAATCATAAATCATTGCTCACATAACAACCATTTAATCTGCACTCCTAGCTTTGGCGATTCGACCTTCCATTATAGTTGATCATTGTTTTTACTATTGCACTATGTTTTTAGTTATTTTTGCTCTCATTTTACTAGTTTAATCAGGCATTCCTTCGGCCTAAGGCCTCTTGGCCTTTGGTTCTTTCCTTATCTTTTCTCCACGGAAGCTGGCCCATCGTCCATAGCTTTTTCCCCTTATGGAGTACCTCCGTCAGGCTCTATGGGGGTCAATAAAGTATTTTTACATTTTTTTGGTAATGAAATTATCCTAAAATCTCATTTCTTTTGTGAATTCCTTGCATGAAATTCTTCTTCAAAAGAATCAAATTTCACTTTTTCTATGTCTTCTCTTAAGTGTTTTTCAGCTTTGTTCATTTCTGATGAAGTTATCATGAAGCAAGACTCTCCTTACCAATTCATAATGGTTGGGAAATTTTCTTAGCGTTTCCCTAACCTTGATTCTATCAGGTCATTTTTTGGTAATCTAAAACTTTTTTGGGGTGTACTCTATTGGATTGTTAGATGCTGGGCATATAGCCATTCAGCTTTCTAATGACTTGGATTATAGTACTTTTATGGCTCGAAGGTCTTCTTATATCAATAATTATCAAATGAGATTATTGAAGTGGATTCCTTACTTTGATATCGAAGAGGAGTTTCCTATAGTACCTATATGGATTTCCTTTCCAAATTGGAGGTTACAAATCTTCAATTATCATGTTTTACATGCTTTGGGTTCACTATTTGGTAAACCTTTACAAACAGACGAAGCGAGTGCTCTAAGATCCAGATCCTCTATTGTCTCGATTCTTATGGAAATGGACATTACCAAGAAGTGTACTAGAGAGGTTTGGTTTGGATCAGAAGCTTTTGATTACCTTCATAAGGGTTAGTTCAAAATATACCTTGATTTTTCTCTCATTACAAATTGCATGGTCAATCATTTAGTGACAGTTTTGTGGCTCATCCTAACATTAAAAAAGGAGTTAATGAGGGAAATGATGGAGGCCTTTCATACAAGAAGAATTCTAATGATAATGAAAATAATGTTCCTTTGCAAAAGAGTAATTTTTCTAAGCCAAATCAGGTTGACATTGAAACTATATCGTTAGATAATCCTAAACCTTTTCACAATCCTATTTGTGACCAGGAAGCTAATATTGATAATTTTGTTCTAAGGGAATCTCATATATTGGATAAAAGTGATGATTCAATTTTACATAATAAGAAAGGTGATTTGTATATTATTGTCATGTTGCATGTGGAGGAAGAGGTCCAAATTGATAACAATGAAAATGGGTTGATGTAGCTTTGATTAAAAAACAATGTACTTTTAATCATACCAATGGTGAACAATAAGATAATGAGGATGGGAGAAGGGATGATCACATGGAGGAAGATGAATTTGTGCCTAACAAGTCTCTTTTAGAAAAATTTGATGATGTTTCCATGGTGTATACCCCTCCAAATCAACATGCCAAGAAAACTAGGAATGATTATACCAGAGTTTGAAATAAAAACACTAAAAGTATTGAGCATTTAGATGGTCAAACATCAAGAGTTACTCGAGCTTCTAATATTTCATCTTCCAATTATTACAGCCCTTATTTTGAACATTAGGGGTGTG
The DNA here is from genome assembly GCA_016618105.1 of Dendrobium huoshanense. Classification (NCBI taxonomy): domain Eukaryota; kingdom Viridiplantae; phylum Streptophyta; class Magnoliopsida; order Asparagales; family Orchidaceae; genus Dendrobium; species Dendrobium huoshanense. Next base: position 36,191,637 of record CM028358.1, read on the forward strand.
GGTAATCCCCCTTCTAGGGATAGGGTGAAAAACTTATGCAAGATTCACAGTATTAACATTAAAGTTTTACTTGGGCCTTTAATTTCTTCTTCGAAGCTAGATATGAATTGTACTAATTTTGGTTTGGATCACTCCTTTAGTAATTTTTCTAACTAGATTTGGATTTTTTGGAGGCATTGGATTATTATGACTATTATTAATTATTTTCCTCAAATTGTTCACACTAGTATTAACTTTCTTCAATTATCTTGTTATTCTTCCATCATTTTTGTTTCTTTATTTGGAAGAGATAGGACAATTTTGTGGGCTAAATGTAAGAATTATCCTCCAAATTTTTTTAACGTTGGAATGTTGGTGGGGATTTCAACACTATTTCTAATGCTAATGGAAAGGTTGGTGGGAAACCACCAAACTTTCAAGCCATGTAATATTTTAATGATATGATCCTAAATTCTAATTTACATGGTATGTGTTCTTCTGGAAATGCTTTTACTTAGAATCAAGGTACAAAGTGGAAACGGTTAGCTCGTATTCTTTTTATTAATATTTTGATTTATAAGTTTTATATTACTAACATTGAGCATTTATTTAGATTATATGATCACTCTCATCTTCTTTTAAATATTTCCTTCCATCATTCTAATAATCATTCTCCAATTAGAATTCAAAATATGCAGCTTCTTCATGAATATTTACTTAGCATTGTCGAAAGTAACAGACAGGCTCCTCGTTTTCCTACATATAATTATGTTGGCATGAAGATACTTTATTTTAAGCTTAAACATATTAAGAATAAATTGAATTGGTGGAACAAGTGTGTTTTCAAGAATTTATTGTCTAATATTTTACATGTAGAAAATCAAGTTGTTTTGGCTGATAGCAATTATTTGAATTATCCTTCAGTGGAGAATCTTTCCTCTTTAAATGAGGTTAAGGATATCCTCTTCAAACTTCAAGAATAAGAAATTTTTTTTTTGGAAACAAAATGTTGCTTCTAAATTTCTTGTGGAGGGGGATAGAAACACCAACTTTTTCCATAACATTGCTAACCATATAACTTTGCTAACCATAAGAAGGTTGCTAGTTATATTCATAAAATTCTCAACCCTTGTGGTTCTTACATAGATTCTCCTGAGTTGATTTATTTTTCAACTATTGCTTAATTTAAGATTATGTTTAACAAAAACATCAATCCATTTTGGATTGGATTTTTATTTCATTCCCTTTGCTCTTTCTGAAGAGGATAATATTATGCTTGCTAAAATTCCTACAGCATAGGAAACTAGGTTAATCATCAAAGAGATGAACACTAATTTGGTTGCTGGCCCTAATTGTTTTACCACTAAATTTTTTTCAAAAAACTTGTCATATTATTAAAGAGGACTTAGTCAATGTCGTCATTGACTTCTTTAAGGGTAATCCCTACCCCAAATTTTTTACATATGCTATTATTATTTTAATTCCCAAAAGTAATGTTACTAATTTCCAGAGTGATTTTTGTCCAACTAGTCTTTGCTCCTTTATCAACAAGCTTAATGCCAAGTTGCTTATGGAAGCTTTACTTCTTCCTAAAATCATTTCTTTAGATCAAATGGGTTTTATTACAAATCATTCTATATTTGATAATGTTTTAATGGCTCAATTAGTTCATGATTTGGAGGTTAAGATTGTTAGGGGTAATGTTATTTTCAAAATTGATATTACAAAAACCTTATGATTATCTCAATTGGAAATTTCTTTATACCATGCTAAATTTATTTGGTTTTAGTAATGAATTTATTAGAATCCTCAAGAATAGTATTGAGCATTATTTATTTTCTATCATTATCAATGGTAAGACTCATGGTATTGTTTATTCTGCCCATGGCCTAAGGTAAGGGTATCCTTTATCCCCTACCATATTCTTTTTGGCAATGGAGTTTTCTATCTAAAGGTGTTAATGAACTTTCAGGAAACATCCCAACTTATAGTATCAAAAAATTAGTGGTTTTCTCAGATCTCATTTAATTTTTGCTGATGATATCATTATTTTTATTAATTGTTCTAAAAATATGCTTAATATTCTCTTCAAATTTCTTAATCAATTTCAACATGCTAGTGGGTTGATGTTTAATCCTCAAAAAAGTTTCTTTATAACTGCTAAATGTATTATTAATCAGAGAGACAATTATATCCAAGACAATTTTGTTTTTATGCACAGACATATGTCCCTTAAATACTTAGCCACTATATTGCAAACCTGATTTTAGCACTATGATTTTGATGATAACAAATATTATTGTGTTTGTTACTAATTTCTCTTATTTCAATTTTTTTTGTGGGTACTAACATTTTAGAAAATCATTCCACCATTTACTTGCACTTCTAATCAGTTCAAGACTAGGTAGACTAGGGTTACAATCGATTTTAATCTTACTCTATAATTTTTCCATTCTTAAGTCATATCATGTAATTGGGTAGATATCTTTACTGAGTAAACTCGCACACACATAGGGGGAGAGAGCAAATATTTTTTGAGAGAGTTTTTTCTTAGTACACCATACTATATAATTTTGGCCTCATACTATATGACCATGTTTCGTACTGTATTTTATTTCATACTATATGATATGTTATGCTCTAACAAAACCCTAGATGCTAATGGTTAAGAAAGATAATAATAATGTGATAATCATATAATATGATTAGGTCCGTACTATACAACCTAAACAAAATCTTTATTAATTAATTCCTTAATATTAGGAAATCAAATCATGGATAATTATTATGTCCGATCGTACTAGATAATATAGTTCATATTGTGTGATTATATGTGTATGAAATTGGTCAACCCAGAGATCTGATAGAATAAAATTTATGATTTTTATATTGATCATACATTTCAATGTTCACAGTCCTGGATGATTGATAGTGTACAAAGTTGGTCATCATAAAGTTACTCTTATTAGAAAATCTTTCACTGTTGGGATGACATGTGAAAGAGCTTAGAGACGGAAGAGAGGAGAACATTGAGAGAGAGAGAGAGAGAGAGAGCGAGATAGATCCTTATGATGGGGAATTATGAAGGATTTACAAAGGTTTCTTCAAGTAAGGTTTCCACCATCTTCTTTAAGCTTGTTCCTTAATTACTTGGTGGCTTTAGGGAGACTTTTTTGGCATCAGGTCTTAGGTTCTCTGCCTACTCCAAGAGGGAGTTAAAGGATTCTAAGGTTCTCTACCTACTATAGAAGGGAGTAAAATGACTTCAAAATTTTTTACCTACTACAAGGAGTAAAAGTATTCAAGGTACTTTGCCTCACTAGGTCAATGGAAAGATTATGTAAGGGCTTCTCTACCTTACCGTGGGGGCAAAAAGAGAGACACCAACTTTAAAGAAAATACCTATAAAGGAGGTTTCTGGTGAGTGGATATAGGTCAAGTTAATCAAACTACTATAATTATGGTGTGTTTTTTCAATTTACTTTTCTGCTCTTAATTTCCATTTTTTTTGTAATTTGTTCTATGTTTGAAATCACTGATTTTAGTAATTATGAAAGTGGTTTTACTTCTATGTTCTGGGATAAAAATGTTTGTTTTAAAATATTCCAAAAGATTTCAAACTACATTTTTTTCTTAAGAAATTTTTTAAATAACCAATTCACCCCCTTACCCTCCTGGTTATTCTCGGTGTAGTTCAAAAAGGTTTAATAACCCTTACAAACTTTTAAGTGGTATCAGACTTAGATTCATAAATTAAGTTTTAGAAAACTTTTGAAAAATGATCTATGTCTAACTTAGGTAATTGTAATACTGAGAAAGGATATTCAATCACTACACCACTTCTATTTGATAACATTGCTTTCAATTTTTGGAAAATATGCATGTGCCCCTTTTTTGCAATCAATTGATTATCACATGTGGACGTTAGTTCATGAAGGATATTCTACATATTCATGTTTAGTAAATGGCATTAAAATTGAAATATCTTTTTCTGAATGGAGTACAAATGATAGTGATTTATCCCAATTGAATGCCAAATTTTTGAACTGTTTTTTCTTTTCTTTAAAATTTGATGATTACATTCGTATTCCCACTTGCACTACTGGTAAGAAGATTTGGGTTAAAATTTACATAACATATGAAGGAACATAAGAAATGAAACAATCTAGGTTAAATATTCTTCGCCATGATTATAAATTTTTTTTGCATGAAACCTAGTTAGTTTATTTCTAAAATATATACTAGGTTTACTGAGATTGTTACTTCCATGCATGCCTTTTTAAGAGAGTTTAAAAATTATGAGGAATTTTAACAAAATTCTTTGTTTTTTACCTTCTTCCTTTGATGCAAAAATCACTGCCATTATTAAATACAAATATTTTAATGTTTATTCCAATGATAACTTACTTGGGTCACTCATTACGCACTAGCAAGGAGTTAGTCAAAGGCAGCTTGATGCATGTGAAAAGAGAAAATACCAAATTATAGCCTTAAAGGCAAATGATTGTGATAGTGACTCTTCTAGACAAGATGAGGATGAAATTTCACTTATGACTAGGAAAATCAAAAGGTATTTAAAGAAAATCAAAAACATCATCAGCATTGGAATAAGGGTAAGAAGAGTAAAAATTCTAAAATTTCTTCTAATACTATATTATATGAATGCACAATGCTAGGGCACTTGAAGTCTGATTGCCCAACTCTTAAAGCTCACCCAAGCAAGGAGAAGGTTGAAAAAAACCTAAATTCAAGAAGGTCAAGCAAAGGATAAAAAAAAAGCTTTTTGTGCAGACTAAGCATCAAACGCTTCTAAAACTAAATTAGAAGAGGAGGTAACCAACCTATGCTTAATGGCATATGATCATATTCATTATTCTGATTAAGAAGAGGTATGTGAGCTTACCTATGATTAAATATTTGAAGTTTTTGAAAAAAATCATATTTCATATAAGAAGTTTAAAAAATCACATGCCTATCTTAAATCTAAGTTTTTAATTCTGCAGAAAAACGATGAATACCTAAGGAAAGATCATTCCACTATGGATAGTAATCATATAACTTTGTTAGATGAATTTGATATTTTAAATAAGAAACATTCTTAATTAGTTATTGAGCATGATTCCTTAAAAATATCAAATGTTGAATTTGAAACTCTTGTATGTCAATTAGACAGTAATGAGCACGCATTAAATTAGAAGTTTCAAGCTATGAGTAAGTTTATGTGTTTCCAAGAATAAAAGTCAATACAATATAGGATAATAAAGAACCACTTTTATTTAAATAATTTTAAAAATCATCATCTAATTATGAACCATTTAAACCTATGAAAAGGTACCATAACACAAATGGATTAGTAAATTCTTTTCCTGGTTTTAGGTATTTTTCTTGTGTCATGCTTGGACATATCTTCCACACTTACATGCATTTCATTCTTTTTTCCATAAGATGGGACCCAAACTTTTTTAGGTTCCCAAATCTACCATCTGATGATTTTGTTGGGGTACTCTCATAAAAGGCCTCATGAGGATATGTGATATCTTGATAGTAAATGTTCAAGTCACATGACTTGAGATATAAATCAATTCTTTTTATTGGAGGACAGGGCAGGAGGCAAGGTGAAACTTGGAGATAACACCACCATGAAAGTGGTGGGATCATGTATAATTGGCAACTTAAAAATTTTCATTATTAAAAATGTTTTACTCATGGATGGCTTAAAACAAAACTGGCTTATCATAAGTCATCTTTGTGATAAAATACTTAGCATTAATTTTTGTATTCTACCTACATGATTAGCTTAAATGGAAATACTATCTTGTAAGGAAATATAATTAATAATACTTATGTGCTTAATTTAAATTTTGTTGAATCTGCTGCTTCTTTTTACCTAAAAACTATTGTTGATGAATCCTGACTAATGTATAGGACATTGTTTCACGTAAGCATGCAAAACCTTGGGAAAATCACCCAAAAAGACTTAGTGAGATAAAAATTTTAAACTTATTCTAAGAAGGAAGGGATATATAAAAAAAAATTAGCTCCTAGAACCCCTTAGCAGAATGGGCTTGCTTAAAGAAAGAATAAGACTGTAGCAAAATCCACTAGAGTCATGTTCATTGAATACTCATTTTCTAAATTTTTTTTTGGTAGAAGTGATGAATACAACCCGTTATATTCTAGATATAGTTAATATTAGATCCAATCTGAATAAGTCATCCTATCAAATCCTTAAGGGTAAAACACCCAACCTCTCTCACTTCATGGCTTTAGATGTAAAGTGTTAATTTTGAATAATGTGAAATCTCTACTAAAAAAGTTTGATGCCAAATTTGATGAACGAGTATTCCTAGGTTACTAAAATATTGGGAAATCCTATAGTGTTTTTAAGGTGACCACTCATATTATATTTAATGAATTTGATAATTCAATAGGGTCTAGGGTAGAACAAGAAGAGGTTGTAGAAATTATAGAAAGATAAGAATCTATAAATCTAGAGGAAAGGTTATAACCTAAAAAGATATTGCCTAGAGAATAGAGATATTCTTCAAGTCATCCAAAAGAATTGACCTTAAAAGACTCGTTTTTTTTTTTTGAAATTGCAAAATTCATTAAACAAAGAAGAAAACCCCTAATATAATTTACTAAGTGATAGAAATCCTATCACAATCCTCCTTTAATAATGACAAGAAATTAGGAGGAATCTTATTTGAACAAAGATCTTCCCAAATAAAATCACCCAATAAAGCCAAGTTAGCACAACAATCGGCCAACTTATTACATTCTCTATTTACCCAATTAAATAAAAAATAATCAAACTCTTTGAGGAACGAGAAGTCTTCATACTTATCATCATGGACCATGAAAGATTTATCAGCCGAAGACTTTAGATAGTTAACAACATCATTACTATCACCTTCAAGAATAATACCTTTTTGAATCAATCATCCATTCCTTGATAACCTTCTTTAAAAATTTGGAATGCTAAGGCTCCAGAAATTCATTGTCCCAATGTGTACATTTAATTTTAAAATCAAGGAGAAATCTACCTTTATGATCTCTAAATAATCCACCAATTCCAGCTTCATTAGATCTCAATAAGGTTGCATTATGTTGACTTTAATCCATTCGGAGGGAGGGGGATGCCAAGTATTTGAGAATGGTCTCAACAACCGATTAGCACCCCGGTGATCCCAAATGGAATTAAAATTCAGAGAAATAGATTATTAATGGCATTTGATACGACATATGACCACCCAATATCTTTCCCCTCATGAATCAAATTGTTTCTACTTTTCCAAGAAAAAAAAGACTAACGAGCAATATAAATTTGCAGAGAATAGATTTACCTTCAAAATGTTTTTCAGCTTCAGCATGCATTCCATACATGAATTAAATATAGGAATTGAGAAACCCCATCTATTCACCAAATCTATTGCTTGTTTTAACTTTACACATTTAACTGATAATTGCTCTGAATTTTCCACCAAATCATAGCCTGTAGGACAAAGATTATCATCTGCTAATCTCTTGTACATAAGAAAGTCTTTTGATTGAATTGCATTCCTCCACAGGCACCACTAGAACCACTCTACCCGTGGACGTAATTTTAGTTTCTTAAACCAGCTCCAGGCATCTGATTTGTATTATGTGTAAAATTTAGCTAATGCAGATATAGTCTTACCAAAAAAATAATAATTAATAAGTTCCATTTCATCCTCAGCTTGTTCCAGGTTTAATTTGATTTGTAAAATTACATCAACTAATTTCTTTCCAAAGAATTTCAGAAGTTCATCTTGATTCCAACTGGCATTAAAGATAAAATTCTCGAGGCTTGGGAAATCACCTTAAAATGTAGCAATAAATGTAGGCCAAAACTCTAGTCTTCTATCCCATATCCAGCAGTCTTTTAAAATGTTGATTGAATTTCTTACAGTAATTTTGAATCTGACAACCAGCTGTAAAGCTTTAGCTCCATAGATTAAAATCCTCCATGTTGGAGAATTGAACCTCTTTACATCATCATGCATTACATTTCTTCCATATTTTTTGTTAAAGATTTATTTAGTAATGAATCCGGATTCTTCAAGAAATTCCAAGTGAACTTAGCTCTCTAGGGTCCTAGTGATTGTACTATAGAATGGATCCCTCGACCTCCATTACATACCAGTTTACAAAGATCCTCCCATGCCACATAATGAATACCCGAAACTCCCTCATCCTTCCTCCGTAGAAAATCTCTACACAATTTATCTAATTCCTTCAAAATACTTAAAGAAATCAAAGTGTGTACAGAGAAGAAACCGGGTATTGAAAGAATGGCAGATTGATTAAAACCAATTTTCCTGGAGCGGAGATATATTTTTTCCCCCAAACATCCAATCTAGCTAACATCTTATCCAAAATATATAGGAAATCAGAATGTTTTAATCTCCTCAATGATAATTTTATACCTAGATTCTGTAACTCCTACACCTCCTTGAACCCCAAAAGATTTGAAATACATCTTTTATGTTTTCTTCCCACTGATTCCCCAAATATAACTGCAGATTTCTCCATGTTAATTAGCTGTCCCGTCAATTAGCAATATTCCTTTAAAATTTGCTGAATCATACTCACTTGTCCATTATTTACTTCAGAGAAAATTAGGATGTCATCAACAAACATAAGATGACTAATTCTTGGAGCCAACGGAGCTGTTCCTAGATTATTTCCCTTCGACACAAAGGCATTAGTAAGTAATTGAGAGCATAAGATGAAAAGGTATGGTGATAATGGACATCTCTTCCTAAATCACTCTTTCTTTAAATCTAACTAGAACTGACTCCATTAATTATAATTAAAAAAGAGGGATTATCAACACATTCCATCAAAAGTTCAGAAAATTTCTTAGGAATGCCAAAACAATTAAGAACTTGTTTAAGTGTTTCCCAAGCCATACTGTTATACGCTTTCTCCATGTCTACCTTGATAGCAACTAAACTTTTTTTAGATTTAGAGAATCTAAACTTTTGGAAAATTTCTTGTGCAAGGAGGATGTGATCTGATAAAGATCTTCCTATGATAAAAGCTAATTAAACATCCATCACCAATGAGTTAATTAATTTCATAAATCAATTCAACTAGACTTTTGCAACAACCTTATAAATTGACATACAAAAGGCTAATTGGCCTAAAGTTGGAAGGAAGAAGAGGTTTGCTTGCTTTAGGAATGAGCACCACCAATGTTTCTTTCCACTTAGAGCACATCTTACCCGACAATAAGAAGAGATAGATTGCTTGCCAAATGTCTTTACCAATCACCTTCAATAAGCTTTGATAAATGAGAAAGAAATCCCATTCTTCCTTGGAAAAATATTGTGTCCAAGGCTTTAACAACAGCTTCCACCTCCTTAAATAAGAAGTCATGATCAAGAAAATTACATTCATCATTGTTTAAAACTTTTGATGGAGAAGCCCATCCATCCAAGGAACACTCCCTTTGCTCCATTTGTTCCCAAAATAATTTAAGAAAACATATGTAATGGTTGATAGATCATCCAATAGATGTCCTTTCTCATTTTTTATTTGATTAATGACATTCCTTTTTCTTCTACTATTAGCAAATGCTTGAAAAAATGTTGAATTGATATCTCCCTCCTTAAGCCATTTAACATTGGCCCTTTGTTTCCACCAAGTGCTCATGCGGGCTAGAGTGACATTCAATTCATTAATTTTGGATATGAACAAAAGGAGATTATCCTACGTAAAACTGCTACCATTTGATTCCAGGATTTGTAAATCTTCAATTTCATTCTTCAAACTCTCCTTGGATTCCAAGAGATGTTTGTGATTGGTTTTACTCTAAAAAAAAACAAATCTCTCAGAGACCTATAGAATCTTTTGTTAATAGCTTCCATAGCATTACCACTAATAGCCTTACTTCAAGATTCTTTAACATTTGTTGTAGTCACCAAATAAGATAACCACACGTCCTCAAATCTCAAAGTTTTGCTATGAAAAAATTCAATATTAAAAATTTTCAAATAACTTGGAATAACAAAAGAGGATAAGAAGATCCAATCAAGGCTTGTTAACAAAAATATCTCATGAATAATAAACCAAAATAATTTTTCTCAATCATGGAAATTGAAATCAAATCTTTGAAGGTATCACATAATCAATGAGTTTTCTAAGTTTTAAGAGTTTTACCAAAGAGATGATAGCTTGTATTGGGCTAATTTTATGCCTCTTGTCACTTTTATTGGCTCTTTGAGCATCTTTTGATTTTTGATACACTTTTGTGTATATAGTTTTATTTTCAATTTGGCTTCATTGGCCTCTTTCCTTTTTTAACTTTTGCAAGCTAAAAATTCTTTAATATACCCTTAAAGAAAAAATACTTAGTTGTGAGTATATCCTCCAAATATTAGAGAATAGGAGCTCTCTCTCTAACATAGGGAAGAACAATCCACAACACAAAATCAAAATCACGTGATAACTGCAATGGTAAGATTTTAAAAGCTTGAATGATATCAAAGAATTTTGACTATTATGCATAAGATGATTTAATGTAGCAAGATTAGAAAGAGATCTTAAAACGCCATTGGTTAAACTGAGTTTAGACTTTTGTTTTATAGAAGAAAATCATGCCACTAAATAAAGTCAGAAGAAGGAAAAAAACATCAACAGTTTACTTCCTTTAACCAATTTTAAAAAGCTAAACCCTATTTCCAAAAACTCCAATATTTAAAAGCTTGAGAAGTTTCATCATATGGAAGCCCAAAAAATAAAGACCAAAGTGAAAAAACAAAAACTCATAAAAAAAAAAAAATAAAGCAAACTAAAAACAACACAAAGTGAACACAAAAAAAACTAAAAATAAAAGACATACAAAAACTAAAAATTTCAAGCAAGTGATAAAGCAACGGATTTAAGCAATTCAGCTGCAAGCCTCCTTATGTTCAGTTATCTTATGCTCCTACGAGGTCTTTGGTGAGAGCACTCCTGCAAAACTAAACAACAGTCAATTTTAGGAACCCAAACAGATTTGGGCTCCTTCTTAGGAAATGTAGAGTGCAATGCAGATGTGGTATGCTTTGAATCATGCATCTTAGGTCTCCACACCCAATGTGTACTGCGGTGAACTGTGCAAGTGTGTGAGATGTGTCCTAGCATGCCACAAGAAAAACATTGAACTCCAGGAAAAGGTTTTCTTAAATGGTTTGGGTAAAAATGCCTCTTCCTAGGTTCTGGCCTTTGATTAAAAGTTGGTGTCATCCTAGCTTTCTTACATGTTTCCAAATAATTTTGAATTCTCAAGTTAGTTCTTTTTAATGCATCATTCTCAATCCTCAAATTTTTCTCAATCTCTTTAGATTTCTTAAGATCATCGTTAAGTGAGGTGTGTGAAGCTTTTAATGCATTACTTTTATCAACTAATTCCAAATGCTTCTTGTTTAATTCATCAAATTCATCAAGGAGAGCCATGTGATTTGAATCAATCGTTGCATGATCTTTGAGAAAAACTTCATGCTCTTTTTGTAGATTTGAATGTTCTAATTTTAGGCTAGCATGAGTTTTCTTAAGTTTTTTGTATGATGTATGAATTTTTTCACAAATTTTAAACAATTCATCATAGGTTGGTTTACATACCTCTTCCTCATCACTTTTATTTTCTCCCATGAAACACAAGTTTGTAGTCTCTTCCTCTGGTTCAGTCTCAGAGGAATCAGTACCAGATTCTGCCCAGAAGCCTCTTTGGATTTTCTTATTCTCCTTCCTAGACTTAGCTTTCTCCTCACCTTTTTTCTTTTCTTTGCTTGAATGATCTTGAAGTGTAGGACAATCGGCTCTTACATGTCCAGGTTTTCTGCATTCAAAACAAACAACATCAGAAGATCCTTTAATATGTTTATGATCCTTACCTTTTCTCCAACTTTGATGAAGCTTTTGTTTCTTCCTTAGAAAGCTTTTGAATTGCCTTGTGATGAAGGCAACTCCATCGCTTTCAGACCCGGAAGATTCAGAATCCGATTTGTGTGCCTTCAATGCAATTGTTTTCTCCTTTTTCTTCTCACCTGCATCAAGATTTCTTTGATTCACCCCTTGCTCGTAAGCAATGAGTGAGCCAAGCAAGTTATCAATAGAATAGGTGTTCAAATATTTAGATTCAGTGATTACAGTAATTTTTGCGTCATAAGACGAAGGCAAGCATCTCAAAATCTTGTTAACTTTTTCATAGTTCGAAAGTTCTTTTTCTAGTGCATGCAATGAAGTAGCAATCTGAGTAAACCTAGTGTACATGTCAGAAATCGATTCATGAGGTTTCATACGAAAAAGTTCGTAGTCATGCAAGAGAATGTTTAAACGGGATTGTTTAACTTCATTAGTGCCTTCATAAGTAATGCACAATTTATCCCAAATTTCTTTACCAGTTTTGCAAGTTGAAACACGCATGTAATCCTCAGATTTTAAAGCACAGAAAAAACAATTCAAACATTTCGCATTTAATTGAGCTAAATCTCGTTCATCAAAAGTCCATTCGGTAAAAGCAACTTCAGTTTTAAAACCGTTAATTTCACGAGAAGGTGGAGAATAACCTTCTTGAATAAGCATCCACATGTGATAATCAGTAGATTGTAAAAAAGTTGACATGCGAGTTTTCCAAAAATCAAAAGGTAGGTTATCGAATAGAGGAGGTCGGGTAATAGAATACCCTTCCGTAGTGTTGCGATTCCCAAAGTTAGACATGGATCAAATTCAAAAAGTTTTCAAACTTTAATTTTCGAATCAAGCTCTGATACCACTTGAAAGTTCGATGGGGATGTTAAGCCCTATGAACTTAGTCCCAAACTAACCAAGAGGGGGGGTGAATTGGTATTTTAAAAACTTCTTTTTAAACAAAGAAATAAAATCACATAAACCAAATCACACCACAAAAAAGTGCGGAATTTAAAAGTGCGGAAGAAAGAAAAGGAACACAGAAATTTATAGTGGTTCGGTCGACTCGACCTAGGTCCACTCCTTGGAGGCACCCTCCAAGTATTGCACTACAAAAAAGTGACTCTCCTTTAGCCCCCACGGCTAGGTGGAGAAACCCTCACAAGAACCTCCTTTTTGCCACCCCGGCAAGGCAGAGAACCTATCTCCTTTCGCTTCCTCCTGAAGCTGGCAGAGAACCAGAACCAAAAGCAAAACTCCTTACCTCTACCGACCCTTCCACGGACGAGAAACTCTAGACGAAGACGACGCAGAGAGATCCTTGAAGCAACCCTTGTGAAACCCCTCACAAGCTCCCCCTCACAAGATCCTCTCTCTCTCCTCTCTCTCTCTTTCTCTCCTCAAGGTCTTCTCAGGTCAAGGCAGTAGCCAAAGGTTTTTGAAAACGTTGAACAAGAGCTCTTAAATAGAAGAGCTTCAAAAGAGCTCATTAATTGCAAGTTGCTGACAATATCGTCCAGGCCGATATGGACATCAGCCTGGCCGATCAGTACAAATCAATGATGATCGGCCAGAGCAACGCCCTGGATGGAAAACAGGACGATTGAAAATTGGCTTGATCATCCAGGCTGATCTCACGATCATCCTGGCCAATCATTTCAAATCAGAGGAAAATCGTCCTGACAATAGCCCTGGATACAGGCTGGCCGATATTGATCGTCCTGAAGTAACTTAGGGTTTTTTACTAGATCGGCCTGGCCGATCCTTCGATCGTCCAGGACAATCTGATCGTATCAATCATCCTTAATTACTCCCTTGATTTCCTGAACAATTATGACATAATTTGTGAATATCGTCCAGGCCAATCCGAGGATCGTCCTGGCCGATAATTTAAAGATACAGTATACCATACTTGACTATGGCGGCTACTTCTTTCTGTTTTGAGCTTATCGTCCTGGCCGATACACGTATCATCCAGGACGATCTGTTAATGTCGGTTGCCTTAATTAAGAATCCTTAATTAGACTTTCTGTTTTAAGCTGATCGTCCAGGCCGATAAAAGAAATCGTCCTGGCCGATATGAGTAAAAATAAAAATTCTAAGTCTCTCAAGTGTGTGTGTGAAGGGTTACATAGCATCAGTCTCTTTTACTATTACAAGTGGACTCAAAAGATAAAAAACAAAAGTACAGACTGACTCAACCCTAAACCTACGCATTCCTGAACTTGACTCCTTTTTGATTGTCCGATCTTCGATTCCTGAAAAGTTAGAAGCAACAAGCTGTCCAAGAGAAACCGTGTTTGTCAATCATCAAAACATAAGATATGAAAAATAGATTTGCAACAGTTGAATGTCATAATATTGTGGCTCAAAGTTTGGCTAATGTTGATATTCAAAATCATGCTAATGTTGAGTCCCTAGGTATTTCTATGACTAACAAAATTTTAGTTGATTTGAATGGTAAATTTCTTCCTAACATTATATCTATTGTTCAGGAAAAGGATAGGGAAGTTAATACTGACATTCAAATGACTCATATAGATTGTGAGAGAAATGATAATCTGTTGGAGGAAGGTGAAATTGTTTCTATGGAGGTTCTCCCTTCTTTGGGAAAAGGTAAAGGTAATATGGATGATGATGGTATATTTATGGAGGATGAATGTCCTCAATAGATTACTAATGTGGACTTACATAATAAGACTCCTTCAACCTCTTGTTATAATAGTGATGCTTTTACTGATACTGAGGATATGGGCTTTGTTGCTAAATGTTATCCTAAGGATGATAATTATACTCGTTTTTGTAAGGTTCAGAGTAAAAGAGGTAGAAAAAAATAGTAGTTTATATTGCATTCTCATAGAACTACTCGCATACAAACTTCACATTAATCTTGTTTATTTATGTTTAACTCTATTATTTCGAATGTGAGAGGGATTAGAGTTCCTTCTTCAAGAATTTTTGTGAAGAATTTATCTCATCTTCATAATGTTCTATTCTTTTTCTACTTGAGCCTCTTACCTCTTCCTCTAGGTTAATTAGCTCTTCTCATTTTTTTGGGATTTAATTTTGCTATTTTGAATGTGGCTAATAAGATTTGGCTTTTTTGAAAAGATCCGGTCAAAATTGATGTTATTGGTGATTTTACTCAAGTTATGCACTATCAAATTAAGGTTTTTAATTTTCATTGTTGTGCCTCCTTTGTGTATGTTGAGTCTTCCTGTTACGTTAGGAATTTACTCTGGGACCAACTCAGTAATTTCTCTTATATTTGTAATTTCTTTTGGCTTATTAGTGGTGATTTTAATGCTATTACTAACCCTTCTGAAATGAATGGTGGTTCCTCTCCATCTTATTGGTATATGGAGGACTTTAGTAATATGAATTTGGATTGCAATCTCATTGATATTAGTGTCATTGGTAATCCGTTTACTTGCAATTTGAGCCATTTATGGCAACATTTGCATCGTGTTATTTTTAATGACTCTTGGCTTAACTGTTTTAATTCTATTAATGTGCATCATCTTAGTAAAACTCTATCTAACCATTCTCACTTACTTATTAGTCTTCATTTTAGAGAATTTGATGGTTCTTCTCAGTTCAGGTTTCAAAACATGTGGTTACTGCATGATTCTTTTTTGAGGTTATGGAGAATAATTGGCATACTCCTCTTCAACTGCATAACTCTTGTTTTGGCATGAGGAGGCTTTTGTTTAAGCTGAGAAGGCTTAAGCTGGTTTTAAATTGATGGAACCATAATGTTTTTAAAAAACTATTTTCTAAAATCTTGGAGGCTAAACAACTTGTTGATAGTATTGATTCTGCTTGTGAAGCTGACCCTTATGATGCAAATTTCTCTCTTTTAAAAAAAGCTAAATAAGAACTTTTAAATTTCAAGCTCAGAAAGAAGTTTTTGGGAAAAAAAGGTTGCTGCTAAGCACTTTCTTGAAGGTGACAATAATACTAAGTACTTTCATGCGTTGGTTAAGAGGAAACATTCTACAAATGGTATTAATAAAATTCAATGTGATGATGGTTCTGTTTTTGAGGATAGTGTGTAAATTGCCAATTTACCTATCCTTAACTTTCAAAGTTGTCTAAATAAGAATTTTAACCCAGTTCAGATTTCTAATCACTCCTTCATTCCTAATCTTATCTCACAAGAGTATAATGTGAATATGACTAGACCAACTTCTTTTGAGGAGGTTAAAGATACTTTATTTGATATGAATAGTGATTCGGTGGCTGGCTCTGATGGGGTCACTACTCATTTTTTTGGAAAATCTTGGAATATTATCAATAATGATATTTTTGCTGCTATTCGGGATTTTATTGCTGGTAATTCTATTCCTAAATTTTTTATGTCTACTTCCATTGTGCATATTCCCAAAAATAGATCTATTAACACTTGGAATGATTTTAGACCTATCAGACTTTTGTTCCTTTTTTAATAAGTTGATTTCTAAAATTATCATGAATCGCCTTACTTTTTTTACTTAGAATTATCTCTACCTCTTAGGTGGGTTTTGTGAAAGGTAGGGTTATTATAGATAATATTTTATTGGCTCAAGAACTCTGCCATGACTTGGATGTTAGACTAAGAGGGGGAACTTGATTTTAAAACTTGATATTACCCATTAAATTTCTTGTTGTTCCTCTTTTTAATGGCTGAAGGAAATCCTTTCTTTTTTATGATCTTATTAACTCTATGCAAAATAAACTTTTATCTTGGGATTCTAATTTTCTTAGCTTTGGTGGTAGGATTACTCTTTATCTAAAATGTTTTGTGTTCTCTTCTAGTTTATAGTTTTCAATTTATTCTTCCAACTAAAGCTATTTGTAATAGGATTCAAAAACTTATTATTAATTTTTTTGGAAAGGTACTGCTATTAATTCCAAAATTGCTTGAGCTGCTTGGGATAAAAGTTGTGGGGTTTTGATTGAAGGGGGTTAGATTGTAAAAATATGAGTTATTTGGCTTTGCCTTCTCTTTCAAATTTTGGTATAATTTTCTTGCTAAAATCAGCCTTTGGGCTAACTTTATGTCTTCCAAGTACTGTGTTAGCAAACATCCTACTACTTGTTTTTTTAAGCAGGGTGATTCTAGAGCATGACAAAGACTTTGCAAGGTTAAATGAGTGGTTGAACCCAACATTTCTTGGGGCCTTAGTGAAGGTAACGCTTTCTTTTGGCAAGAATGTTGGTTAGGGAAATAGTCTATTGATTCTATCTTGAACTCTTCTTTTATTATTTTGGTTAAGGTCAATTCTTTCTTTACAAATAATTACTCAGACTATGCTAAACTTTTTAATGTTGTTCTTGATTTTATTATTCATCAAATCTTTAACATGCCTAAAAATACTGATTCTAAGGACATTATCTTATGTGATTTATCTAGTAATGGTGGCTTTCACTTAAAACAGGCTTGGCATACTTTTAGAGCTCATAGAAATAGAGATAATATGTTTTCGTTGGTTTTTCATAAGAGCATTCCTACTACCATCTCTATTTTTATTTGGACTTTTCTTCATAGATTTATTTCCACTAATGATAATTGCATCAAAAAAGGTTTTATGTTACCTTCCAAGTGCCAAAGTTATCACCATATTGTAAATATGCATCATATTTTTATTTCTTGCCCGATTGTTGTCAAAATGTGGGTTTATTTTGATGATTTTCTTCAGCTAAATTTTTTTAATGCTCATATGTCTCTTAAATCTATGCTTAAGGCTTGGTTCATCAATTCTAAAGGGCATATCCATAATGTTATTCCTTCTCTCATCCTTTGCTTCTTGTGGTTAGAGAGGAATAATTCTCTCTTTAATGGTATTCTGATGAATCATCAAAAGGTAATTCAAAAGGTTAAATATACTCACCTTGAAGATCTTTAAAATATATTATTTAATTGGTAATGTGTGTAGGCCCCAATTTTGAAGGTTTACATATTGCTTTAAAGGATAACATTGTTTATTGTCTCAAACAACCTATCAATTTTTTTAAAATAAATTTTGTGGGTGCTAGCAATGGCTCCTTGATGGGTTGTGGTGGAGCTATCAGGGATAGTTAGGTAAACTAATTGTGGCTTTTGCTGGTCCTATTCTGAGTGGTAATGATGTGTTTGCCATTACTTTTGGCTATTCTATATGGTTTTAAGGTGTGCTTCTCTCTTAATCTTACTAACATTCTTATTGATATGGATTCTTATTTTAATTTCAAATTTTTAAAATACTATGGAGGATATATGTTGCTCTCCTAATCTTTTTAACATGGCAGGGAAATTAAAAATATCTTGGTGTTTTTGAATTTCTCTTTTCATTATATTTGTAAGGAAGGTAATATTTGTGCCTCTTGTCTTGCTAAGTGGGGTTGTTCTCTTAAGGATTTTTATGAATACAATAAGGGCACCATTCTTGCTGCTCTTAAAGGGTTATTTAGACTGGATGAGCTTGGTCTCCCATATGTTAATATTTAATTGGGTTATCTTATTCTAGTTTCTTTGACTGTCCTAGGGTGCTATAGGGTTTTATGTGGATTTCTATTTTAGGCTTTTTATTCTAGTTGCTTCCCTAATTTTTTCTGCTGGTGTTAGTTGGTGCTCCAACTTTTTTTGCTGGGGTCTTTATCTTTGGTTTTAGAATTTTTAAGCAAGTTATGTCTTGGTTTGGATCGATTTCCTTGGTTGGATGCATCATCCTATCTATTATTTTGGGTTTTGGTTATTTGATTTGTTTGGTTTCTTACTTGATGGACTTAGTGATGGTTCATGTGGCTTTTGGAGCCATTCCTATACAGGCCTTTTGGATTTCAATATGCTATTTTTAATCTCCTGTTTGCATCTCTCGGTGTTATTCAATTTAGCTTTTGTCTTGGTGGATATAGATTGGTGTTATGATTAAACTTGTGATGTTACTGATGATACTTCCCATTATTCCTCTCGTTCCTTTAGGTTGCTGCAGTGGCTAGCTGGGGGTATTTGTGGGAGTTTGGTAGTGTTTATGGGCTATGTTTTTGGTTTACCTGGGACTTTGGCTATTATATCATGCCATGTGTTGAAATGCCTATGGGCTGGGTTTTTGTGATATCCTGGAGATGTTGTGCTATTTCGTGGGTGACATTATGCTGAACTATTTGGGTTTTTTGTATTTCCTCTTGTGCTGGTGTGCCTTCGGACTAGGTATTTGTGATAATCTGGTGATGGTGTTTTGTTTTGCTATTGGTAGTAATTTGTGTTGTTCAGGTTGATTTGAGTGTTGGACGGTGCTTGCTTTTGAGGGTAGGATTGAGTGCTTGAGGATTACCTTTATGAGGCTTTTTGTACTAATTTAACCTTGAGCTCTATGAATCTCTATCCTCATTTTTTCTTTTAGTGGTGCCTTGGTTTTGATCTTTTCTTACTCAGGGATCTTTTTTATGTTATCTTTTTTTCTAGCTTAAATTTATACAATTTTTCTAGGTTTAGCTATAAAATTTTGTATCACATCATTTTATTCTGCAGTCTTCTTATTTTTCAGGTGAAGATGATTAAGGCTCTCATCTACATTTTTTGTAGAAAGATCGTGCTTCCATTCATTTACTACATCTTTCTTTTTTGGATTCTTATATGTAGCATTGGTAGAATGTTACTAGGTTATATTATATTTTTGATTATTGGAGACTTTCAGCTCCTAGATTTTTCTTTATTTTCTTTTGTATCTTGTTAGAACATTAGTGAGATGATAATAACCCTTAAGGATTTTGTAATCTTTTCTTATATTATTGCGTAGGCCCCACCATGGGTTTTAACCCAAAAAAATGCCTTTTTCAATTTAAGCACATATTTAGGGAATTGAGAATTTTCAAAATCCGGAGGTTGCTCAACATAAACATCATTTTGTATCACCTCATTAAGAAAGGCATTCTTAACTTCCATTTGAAATAATTTAAAACCTTTAAAGCAGGCAATGGATAGTAGAACTCTTATTACTTCAAGTCCGGAAACAAGGGCAAACATTTCCTCAAATTCAATTCCTTCTATTTGATTGTACCCCTTGGTCACCAATATTGCTTACTTCTAAGCACTATATCTGAATCATTCAATTTGTTTTTGAAAATCCACTTAGTTCTAATAATGCTTTAATTTTGAGGTCTTACAATTAACTCCTAAATATCAATTCTAATAAATTAATTCAATTCTTCTTGCATGGTCAAAATATAAAATTTATTAGAAAGTGTTTGATTTATATTAGTGGATTTGATCATTGAAATAAAGGCTGAGTGGTTTACTTCTTTGCTAAGTCCAGCCTAGTCCTAACACCTTTACTCGAGTCTCCTAAAATCAATTCTTTAGGATGACTCTTAGGATATTTCTATTCTTTAGGCATTGCATTTTCTATTTCAACCTTTTCTTTTCAAGATTTACATTTCAATTCCTTGGGATATTGTTTCAACATCATCTTCTTCTAACTTAGACCCCTAGAAATATTAGATTCATTAAAAACTACATAAGAGATCTCCTCAACTACCAAAGTCCTTTTGTTAAAAACTCTTTAGGATTTACCATCACTTGAAAACCCCTGAAAGATTCCTTCATCAGATTTAGGAATAAATTTTTCTAAAAGAGTTTTACTATTATTATGAATAAACACTTTACATCCAAAGGCATGTCGATGTGAAAGATTGGGTGTTCTTCCCTTAAGAAGTTCATAGGGTGTCTTGTTCAACTTAGATCTAATATTCACCCTATTAAAAACACAACAAGCTGTACTAACCTCTTCAGCCCAAAAAATTTTTGGTAGTGAATACCCAGCCAATATACTCTAGCAACTTTTATCAAACTTTTGTTCTTTCTTTCAATAATCCCATTCAGTTGAATGATACTAGGAGCTATAAAGTTGTGATTTATTCCTTTCTCTTTATAGAAAACTTAAAATTTTTCATTTTCAAATTATTCTCCATTATCACTTGGAATTGAAAGAATGTTATAACTTAACTTCTTCTAAATCCAAGTAAAAAAAATTTCTAATTTTATTAAATGATTCACTCTTAGGTGTTAAGAATCTAATTCATGTAAATCTTATAATTATCAATAATTACATACCCAAAAACTTTACCTCCTCAACATACAGTGCTAACCAGTCCAAAAAGATCCATGTGTATGACTTCTAGTTATTTGCTAGTTCTAAGATCTTTAATTGAATGAAAGGAGCACTTTACTTATTTTCCAAACTGACATGCATCATACATGTGATCTTTAGTGAAGTCTAATTTGGGTATTCCTTTAACCAAATATTTTTGGGCAATCTTCCTAAGATTTTTCTACTCGCATGACAATGTCGTATATATCATAACCAAGATTCATTAGTTATAGTTTTGAGACAAAAAGTATTAGAAGATGTAACATAATTTTGATCAAGCATGTATACATTATTTACCCTATTTCTATTCAAGTCATCAACAATATTTTGGCTTATAATGCTACTTGTAGGTAAAAATTTAATGTTAAAATCTCTTTCACAAAGCTAACTAATACTTAACAAGTTAAATTTTAAGCCTTCAACCTATAAAACATTCTCAATAAAGAAATTATTTTTTTTTACCAATCGTACTTGTACCTACCACTATCCTAGTGGTATTATCTCTTAGTGTCACTATGCCTCTAGCCCTAGCCTCCAGTAATATGAATTAAGTTGTATCTCCAATCATATGTTTCAAACATCTATTGTCTAGATACCAAATGCTCTCACGAGGGCTTGTATGAGAGCGTTTCTATAAAATCATTAAATGTTAGCCTTAGAATCCTAAACAAATTTAGGTTCACCACTTGATAATGAAAATCCATATGCATGTTTGATATATTGTGATTAATGTATCTTAGGTCTCCACACTAGATGTGTTTTACTATGAATTATGTAAGTGTGGGAAATATGTCCTATCATTCCACATGAAAGCATTTAACACCTGGAATAGGATTTACCAATCTATGTTAGTTATAATGTCTTTTCCTAGATTTTGAATATGTATGCTTTTAATTAGGATTGTAAAATTGTTCAAGTATGGGAGGTGTCTATGCTTTTGATTAGGATTATAAAATTGTTCAAGTGTGGGAGGTGTCGTATTTTCCTTAAAAGCTTTCAATTTTTCTTTAAGATATGAGTTTGCACTTTCTAAAACTGAATTATAAACTTTCAACTCATATTCTCTATGATTTGATTCAGGTATAAATACCTTAATATCATACTCAAGTTTAGTATAGGATGTTTTTAATAAATCATATTTCTTATTTAAATCATCAAATTGATCTAACAAGATCATGTGGTTGCTAACTATGGAAGCATGATCTTTCCTAAGATTTTCATATTCTTTTTGTAAATTCAAATGCTTAAGGTTAATATTGGCATGCAATTTTTTAGCTTCTTATATGCATTATAAATTTTCTCATAAACTTTAAATAATTTATCATAGGATAAGTCACATACCTCCTCTTGATCTAAATGATCATGTTTATTTTTCATTAAGTGCAAGTTTTTGACTTCCTCTTCTACTTCTATTTTTGAGGAGTTAGAAGTTAAGTCAACCCAGAAAACTCTTTATATTCTTCTTTTTCCCATCCTAACGTCAGTTTTCTTCTAAATTTTTTTATTTCTAGGATTTTCTTTGAGATTGGGGCAATTAGTTTTTATATATTCATGATTTTTGTTATAATAAATGACTGTATTAGAAACTTCTATATTCTTATTGAACTTATCTATTTTTCCAATGCTGACGGTTCCATTACTTTCGTCTAAGGAAACTTTTAAATGTCATGAGTGCAATACCTTCTTCATCTTCAGGCATTGATTGATCACTTTATGAATAATCCACTTTAAATAAAATATTCTTCCCTTTTTACTTGTCACCTACATCAATCTATCTTTGATTCAGTCCTTGCTCAAAAGAAATCAATGATCCAAGCAGATTTTCGATAAAATAAACATTCAAATCTTCGACCCTATTATGGTAGTTATCTTTGCATCATATGTAGTAGGTAAACAACATAGGATTTTATTAACCTTTTCTGAATTAGACAGTTCTCTACCTAAAGCATGCAATGAGGTAACAATCTTAATAAAATGCCTATACATATCAGAAATTGATTCATTCGATTTCATGCAAAATAGTTTGAAGTCATTTAAAAAAATATTCAACCTAGATTATTTAACCTCCTTTGTCACTTCATAAGTTATGCAAAGTATATCCCATTTATTTTTTTTAGTTTTGCAAGTCGAAACACACATATAGTCTTCTTATTTTCAATGCATAGAAAAAACTATTTAAACATTTTGCATTTATCTATTGTAAATATTTTTCTTTTAATGTACAATCAGTGAATGGTGTTTTAAATCTAATTCCATCAACAAGTCTAATGGGTCTAGTGTAACCTTCCTGTATTAATATCTACATGCGATAGTTATGTGATTGTAGGAAAGTAGACATGCAAGTTTTTCAAAAAATTAGAAGGGATGTTATCGAATAAAGGTGTCATAGGGATAGACTATCCTTCAGAAGTGTTCTAGTTTCCAAAAGTAGCCATGATCATTTTTTAAAAAGTTATCTTAACCTTAATTTTAAAATAGGTTCTGATACCACTTGAAAGCTTGTTTAAGTTTTTAGACCTTATTGAATTGTCCCAAGGCTAACCAAGAGGGGGGTGAGTTGATAATTTTAAATAAAATTTGGATTTTTGAAAATCATTTATAAAACATTTAATTAATGATCCTTTAGTATGTAGTTATTAAAATATGATTATCTCAAAATATATTTCAACCACAAAACTTTAAAGTATGGGAAAATAAAATACAAAAAGTAAAAGTGAATAGAAGAACACCATATTTATTATGGTGAGGTCCAAACTAGACCTACGTCCACTCCCTGTAGACTACTTCTCCATGTATTACACTAAATCAAAGTGACTCTCCTTTTGCCCCCACCATAAGGCGGAGAAGCCCTTATAAACTCTCTTCCACCAACCTGATGCGACAGAGTACTGCTATCCTTTTTTCACCCTACTAGTGAAGGAAAATAACCTTCATCCTTTCTCAACCTTCTGATGATGGCGAGCTAGTGATTGCAAAGAACCTTCATCCTTTCTCACCCTCCTGGTGAAGGCAAAGTACCTTGACACAATATTGAAGATATTCTCTAAAATTTTTTAAGAGGAGATGGTAAGAAATTTGAAAAAAATAAAGAGATCCTCACTTTAGGCAACCTTATAAATCTCTCACAACTCCCCCACACTAATCTCTAACACTTCACTCTCATAATCTCTCCCAAACAATCACACTAAAGTGTCACTCTTAAGAGAAAAATGCATCAATGGTATTGATTGGCAGTTCTATGACATCTTATATAGAAAATACAAGAAAAAACATCCCAATAACTAAAAATTACAAGTGAACCGATTTAAGATCATATAGTTTAATCGTAGATCAATTGTATGAATAGTTTAAAAATCTAGGTACGATCCAATATAAACCTTATTTCATACACTGTCAATCGTTTGTATGAACTAATATCGTACTATATGAATAGTTCAAAATTAAATGTATTATTCTAGTATGAGATGGTATGAACCTTATTTGGTACACTGTTAGACATTTGTATGAAGTAATATTGTATAGTATGAACAATTAACACAAATAATGCTTCATTTTGTACAAATATGGACAACCCTAATTTTGTACATTATTAATCATCTATATGAACTAAATTCATACAATATGAATAAAACAAAAACAAATGAATTCATTCAGGATGAACTGGTATGCACCCAATTTTGTACACTATCAATCATCTGCATGAACTAACTTCATATAGTATGAATAGTACTAAAATATAAGCCATGATTTGATTCATTGAATTATGGAGGAAAAACATGAAAAATCATATAGTATGATTAGAAGTCTTATAGTGTATGTTTGTAAATTTTTAAAATTTTAATCACACTCTTTTATAATAAAAAAAATTAAAAAAATAAGGTTTTATATACTTCATTACATGAAACTCTAATATACTTTATTTTGAAGTCTTCAGCAGTCTGGAGTACAATTTCTCTGAAATGTTGGCAAACAAAAACAAGAAATATAAAATATCCAATACATGCTTGGAGAAATAATAAAAATAATAGAATAATAATATCTTCCTATCATCTAAAATCAC
The DNA here is from genome assembly GCA_016618105.1 of Dendrobium huoshanense. Classification (NCBI taxonomy): domain Eukaryota; kingdom Viridiplantae; phylum Streptophyta; class Magnoliopsida; order Asparagales; family Orchidaceae; genus Dendrobium; species Dendrobium huoshanense. The sequence continues at coordinate 36,216,705 of CM028358.1, forward strand.
ATTCTCAATCTGGATTCCTGGGTTGCAATAATCTCCCCCTTTTTTATGATGGCAAAAAAATTATTTTTTGAATTACAAATAAAGTTCTTTTCTCCTAAAACCCAATCAATGAAGTTAAAAATAAAAATTATGGGGAAAAAATAAAATTTCATCCCACTTTTAATTTTTGATTTATAAACAAATACAATGCAATCTAGTACGACACGAATCACAAGAAAACACACAAGAAAACTAAAACCATAAACATTCTTCCCTTAAAGCATTATATCATAGAACATAAAACATAAAATTTAAAAAAATTTAAAATTAAAAATAATACAAAGCCAAAAAATCACAAAACATAATTTCGAAGGTTTCAAATATACACAAACAATAACCTTCCCCTTTTTTGTCACAAGAAAAAGAAAAAGTAAGTTGCTAAAAGAACAAAAATTAAAATGTCTGTTACTACTTTCTTCTATTTCTGTGATATTTTGTTTTATTTTTGTGTGTACTACTATTTTATGAAATCACTTAACAGTTCACTTTCAATTATGATCATATTAGGACTGGGTACACTAGTTTTACAATTGGTTTTCATTTTATTCTATATTTTTTTTATTTCTTGAGTCATAACATGTAATTTGATTGGATATATTTATTGAGTGACTTTGTACACACACACACAGCGGGAGAGTGAAAAATGTTTTTTTAGAGAGTTTTTTTTAGTACATCAAACTGTATGATTTTGGCCTTATACTATACATCCTATTTTCATAATGTATAATTTTAATTTATACTATATGATATATTATACACTATCAAAACCCCAAATGAAAAAGGTAAAGAAAAATATTTATTTTTTGTTAATCATAAAGTATGATTAAGTGCATACAATACACCCTAATTGAAATCTGTATTAATTAATCCCTCGATATCAAGCAACCAAATAATGATTAGTTATTGTGACTGATCGTGTTGGATTATAAAGTTTATATTGTATGATTATTCATATACAAAGTTGGACATCCTAGAGATCGTACCGAACAAAAGAAATGATTTTTGTACTGATTATATTATATAATGTCCATAGTCCTGGATGATCCACAATGTATGAAGTTGGTCATCCCAAGGATCATTCGAAACAAATAAAAGAAATTTTTAAAGTTTGTGCCATACGATGTTTTGATCATAATGTACAAAATATTTTAAAAGTTAAACTGTTCGTCTGAATTATCTTACTGAATGAGTCTTAATTACACTGATCGTACAATATGATACGTGAATCATGCTATACAAATTGAAAATGGATCTCTTTAAAATTAAGGTTTCTTAAAGCCCATTATTGAAGGTTTTATAATACTCCTATTAGAAAATCTTTTTTTATTGGATTGACATGTGAGAGAGAGCTTAGAGAAGGAAGAGAGGAGAGCTTTGAGAGAGAGTGATACTTGTGAGGGAGAGTTGTGAGGATTTATAAAGGTTGCTCTAAGAAAGGTTTCCAATATCTTCTTCAGGCTTCTTCATTAGTTCCTTTGTGTCTCTAGGGAAACTTTCATCGACATCAGGTCCAAGGTTCTTTGCCTACTTCAGGAGGGAGTAAAAGGATTCCAAGGTTCTAAGCCTACTCTAGAAGGGAGTAAAAGGATATCCAAGTTCTCTGCGTACTCTAGGAGGGAATAAAATGTTTTAAGGTACTCTACCTCATTGGGTCGGTGGAAAGCTTTTGTAAAAGCTTCTTTGCCTTACCGTGAGGTCAAAATAAGAAACACTTCTTTTAATGCAATGCCATGAAAGGAGGCTTCTAAGGAGAGGACATAAGTCAAGTTGACTGAACAACCAAAATTCTGATGTGTTCTTTCAATTTATTTTTCCACATTCAACTTCTGCATTTTTTTGTGATTTGATCTGTGTTTGAAATATCTAATTTTAATTATTGTGAAAGTGGTTTTGCTTTCACATTATGGGATAAAATTATTTGTTTTTAAATATTCAAAAATATTTCAATGAGATTTTCTTTTTCCTTAAGAATTTTTTTTTAAATAACCAATTCACTCCCCCCCTCTAGTTAGCCTCAAGCTAGTTCTTAAAGGTTTAATAACCCTCACAAACTTTCACACTCCTCTTTTTAGAGGTTGGAAGAGGTCTCATTTATTTGGGGATATCTTTTCCAATATTTACAAAAAGCTCTATACTTGGGCTTTTAGTTTTTTTTTCTTTTGGGGGCAGATTAGTGTTAACTAAGAGTGTCCTTTGTTACATTCCTATCTATTTATTTCATATGTTATACCCTACTACCAATGTTTATTGCATGCTTAAAATAATTTTCAACAAATATTTGTGGAGAATTAAGGAGGATAAATCTGCCACTTATTGGGCTACCTCGAAAAAAAATTTGGTGTTCAAGATGAAGGTAAACGTGGTTTTAAGAATTTGAGTGATATGACTCTGGGTTTTTCCTATAAACTTTGGTTTAATTTTAGATCTAAAAAAAGTCTTTGGGCCAATTTTATGGTAGCTAAATATTGTGTTGGCAAACATCCTCCCATCTATTCTTTCAACAAAAGGGACTCTTTTAATTGGAAAAGGTTGTGCTCTATTAAATGGGATGCCAAGATTTTTATTCAATGGGTTTTTGGGTTGGGTGACATCTTATTTTGGAAAGACAATTGGTTAGGACTTTCCTCTATCGATAATTTTCTTAATACACATACTAATAGTGCTTGTAAAGTTTCTCATTTTATTCAAGATATGTCATTATTTGTTGATTGCCTTTCTAAAATGGTGCCTCATTTTGCCATCAATTTCATTTTGCAAGTTCATCTTCAACTTGATAAGGAAGATAGCTTTTTTTTTTTTTTTCAAAAAATCTAATGATGGCAATTTGTATTAAAAGAAGTTTGGCACTCCATTAGGAATACTCAAGCTAATTCTCAAATTTTCTCTACCTACTTGCAAAAAAGTATTATTGCTTTTTATTCTATTCTATTTTGGAGAATTATTAATGATTACATTCTTTTGGATACTATTTTAATTAAAATAGGTGTTCATATTGTTTTCATTTTGTTTTTTTTAAAGTTTCAAATTGCATTAGATAAAAAAACTAATTGCAAGTAATAAAACGATCACATTCTTTCTTTAACAATCTAAGCAAAGAAGAAGGAATGTTGGTCAAAGAAAATCAATCAATAAAAAAACAACCTTTTAAAGCCAAAGTAGCACATAAATCAGCTACTTTGTTACATTCTCTATTAACATGGTGAAAAATCACCTTATTAAAATCATTTAGAAAGAACAGGTCCTTTATCAAACAATTCTCCATTTTCCACTTTGATTTATTCATATAATATTTAATGAAATTGATAATATTGAGATTATCACTTTCAATTATTACTCCTTTGCTATTCATCATCAAAATTTGAATGAACTCCCTGATTGCAAAGACCGTCTCCAACTCAAGTTGAGCAAAATCCCAATGAATTCTTTTCTTTCCAAAAGAAAGAAGAAGTCTTCCTTTGTGATCTCTAAAAACTCCTCCAATCACAGCTAAACTAGATTCCAAATGGAAAGCATCCACATCAATTTTTATCCAACCTAGTGGTGGAGGGTGCCAAAAAATTTTAAACTCTAAAAGGAGATTAACACCCCATCTATCTAGCCCTGGACTTGAATGAATCATGGATGTATACAACACATTAGATTCAACCACTGAACTTGGAAAAACATGCTTAAAATGTTTGAACTCATTTTTCTTTTTCCAAGATAAAAAAAATGTTGTACAATACACCTTGAACATGTTAGAATATCAAATTGAAAGGCTTCTAAGTTCATCTAAATAGGTTTCTAATGATTAAAACATTCGATTGTTAAAACCTCATTCTCTTAGCTTTTGAATAATCTCAATAAGAAATATGCAATTAACCATGATATGAGCATAGCATTCCACTTCATGACATCCTCTAGCACATACATAATCATAACAAAGTTTTCTACATTTAGGAAAAAGATTTGTAGGTATGGCATGCTTACTCAACCTCCACCAAAATAATTCCACTCTAGAATCGAGTTACAGTTTCCTTAGCCACCATGAATACCTAAAATGATCCTCCTCAAAGCTTCCTTTCATTACTTCTTCATACGCCAAAGCATAGACAGATGTCCCCAAGTGATGAAACATAGGCTCCATTTGATCATTTTCAATGTGAGGATTGACATTAACTTGCAAAATCAACACTAATAGATCATGATGAAAATAATGTTGAAGCTCCTCCACATTCCAACTACCTTAAATAGAAACAAATTGATGCAGCATAACATCCTCCAATACCACACAATAAACAAGTATTGGCAAAGAATTAAGAGATCTATCTAGAAGCTATATATCTTTCAAAACATTGTTACATTTTCCATTTCCCACCTTCCATCTAATAATGTCTTTAAGATGTTTGAAAAGTTTGAATAATGATATAAGTGGTTGAATCTTCTTGCATTGCATAATCGTATGGTGGTTAATCTGTATTGCAATGTTGTGTTCCTCTCATGGAAAGCTAGAAATAATTTCATTCAGGATGGAGTGGAAGAGAGCTCGGTTGTGATTGCTTCCAATGCTTTTAGCTTCTCTTGGTTCATAAATTTTCTTATAATTTCATCTCGGGCCACTGGAATGCTAACCAGTCGATCAAATTGTCCAATCTTTAGCATCCTCCTCCCGAATTTTTAAATGCTAATGTCATGCTTCTCTTGGTTCTTTGTATAGAGCAGGTATTGGAGGAGTTTTTCGAGATAGTAAAGGAAAATATTTATTGGCATTTAAAAAATCATGTGTTCATTGGGATGTCTCTCAATTGGAGCTTTTGTCTATTCAATCCTTGAAGGTTGTCATTAAAGATTGGTTATTCAAATACAAAGGAATTAATAGTGAAGGTGACAATTCAAACATTGATAAATTTCTCCAAGGTACAATTTATCAAGGATTTTAATTATGTCATTTTTAATTGTATAGATAAGAATTGTAATAAGTTAGCGAATTTATGTGCAAACTTTGCACTCTTTAGAAATTTTATCTAGGAAGACTTTAGTTTGAATAAGGTTCCTTCTTCTTTTTTAACTTGTTAAAGAAGGAATTGTCTTTATAGTTTGTATGTTTTTTTCTAAGTTATCAATGAAATTATTTGCTTCTTCAAAAAAAAAAAGACTCGAAAAGGAATAACATTGATACACCAAAGCTTGTCAATTTTGAAGAGGTTAGTGGGGAGGCTGAAATCCCCATGACTGACGGGAATTGTTTCCAGGATCTTGTTGACCCAACTGTACAATAGCATTCTTCTAAGCTAGTAATGATCGAGGATTCTCCTTATGGTGTTTTTAAGTATCAGGGGCCTATGAATATTAAGAAACAAACTGATGTTATGGTTATGGAGCAAATAACACTCTATCTTGCTTGAAAACTTTTGTGTTTAGCGAAAATATTTCTTCTAATCTCCTTTCTATTCTAAACACTAATGCGGTTTCTTATCATGTAAATTCTAACTTGCAATCTCATGAGCAAGACAAGGAGAAATAAACCTTGGAAGAAGGAGAACTTGTTCAAAGGGAAAATGAGGATTGAGCTATCAACCAGGCTATAAATTTGGAAAAGGATTGTAATGATTCTCAAACTTTATCTCAAATTAATGTTGCTAATAAGGTTAAGAAAAAATAGGTTAATGGTAACATAAGAGTTTGTTATGAGACTAATGATTTTTCTTCATTTAGCTCAAGAAAAGACAAGAAAAATAAAAAAATGGTATGAAATCATCTAGAACCACATGATCTCGAACTTTTCAATTATAGTCTAACATTTGTTAGGTATTGGTTACACGTCCACTAGAATTATAGTTAAGAATTTATATTGTAATCATAATATTTCTATTCTTATTTTGATTGAGCCTTTTATTTCTAATATCAGGTTGGATAATACTGTTAAGTTTTTGGGCTTTACTCATGTTGTGTCTAATATTTCTTACAAGATCTGGGTTCTTTAGAAGGATCCTATGGTTATTGATATTGTGGGTGATTTTACTCAAGTGATTCACTATAGTATAAATTTCTTGCAATTTCATTATTTTTCCTCATTTGTTTATGTCGCTTCCTCTCAGATTACTAGAAGAAATTTGTGGAACCATCTTATTACATTTAATAATCATGTCAACTCTTCTTGGTTGGTGGGTGGTGACTTTAATACTCTCTTCTCCTACTGAAAGGCTCGGGGGGTCCAACCTTGTGTATAACTCTATGGAAGATTTCAATAATATGATCTTTGATTGTAACCTCATTGACATTAGTTATATTGGTAGCAAATTTACTTGGAATCATGGTAATCTCTAGCAACGTTTGGATAAAGTTTTTTTTTTAAATGATACTTGAATTAATTATTTTACTTTTACGCATGTTGAACACCTTAGTAGAACGCTTTCTAATCATTCCCCAATGCTTATCTCTATTTGGGTTAAATCAAGGCATCTCTACTTTTAACTTTAGATTTTAGAATATGTGGCTTCTTGATAACTCTTTCACTGCTATGGTTTGGGAGAACTGGTAAGCCCCTCTATATCCGGATACTTCTATTTTGGGCATAAATAGATTGTGGTTTAAATAGAAGATATTAAAACAATATTAAATTAGTGGAATCGTAATGCTTTTAAAAAATTTTCTCTAATATTTTTGTTGTTGAGGATAAAGTCAATTCTTTAGAACATAATTATCAACTTCATCCTTCTGATGATAATTTTTTTATTTTCTAATAAGCTAAAATTTATCTTTTCTTTGTACAAGCTCAGGAAGAAGCTTATTGGAAGAAGAAAGATGTTTCTAAGCATCTTATTGATGGGGAAAATAGCAATAAGTATTTTCATGCTTTAGTTCAAAGAAATAGGGCTAGCAATTGCATTCATAAAATTTCTAAAGAAGATGGTTCTTTTACTAATGATGCTTGAATAAATTGCTTCTTTGGATATCTTTAATAACTTGTTTAATAAAAAATTTACTCCTATTATTGATAATCCTAATTTTATTCCTCATATCATTAATCAGGATGATAATTTTTTCCTCACTGCTTTTCCCACTTTAGAGGAAATTAAGAAAACTTATTTTAATTTAAACACTGATTCTATTGTTGGTTCAAATGGTTTCACTACTATTTTTTTTCAAAAAGCTTAGGACATTATTAATTTTTATCTTTTAAATGTGTTAATGATTTCTATGCTTGTAATATCAGGCCTAAGTATTTCTCTTTGACTTCTATTATGCTTATCCCAAAAGTTATTGGTGCTTGTAATTGGAAAGATAGATATAGACCTATTTATCTTTGTACCTTTTTTAGTAAGTTGAATTCTAGAAAACTTATGAATCGGCTTGCTCCTTTACTCCCTAAAATTATTCCTCCTAATAAAACTAGTTTTTTTAAAGGTAGATCCATTACATATAATATTTAATAAATCAAGAAATTATTTATAACTTAGATGTTATGGTGCCTGGTGGCAACATTATTTTTTAATTGGACATCAATAAAGCTTATGATAACATTAATTGGTATTTTTTTTACCAAATCTTACCTTTATTTGGCTTTAATTCTATTTTCATTAAATTTATTAAACAGCCCATCAAAAATTTGTATTTTTTATTATTAATGTTAAAGGTAATGGTTTTTTTAAGTCTTCTCATGTTTTAAGACAAGGGGATCCTTTTTCTCCTCTTCTTTTTATTTTTTCCATAGAGTATCTTTCTAGAAGCATTTCCAATCTTAAAGAGAATTTTTCGAGTAACTTCTATAGAACTTTGGGTGGTTTCCCTATTTCCCATTTATATTTTGGTGATGATGTTTTTATTTTTTCTAATGCTTCAATTAGTCAAGTGAATAAAATCATGAAGTTTTTAAATGAGTTGGAAAGTTGTAGTGGTTTGAATATTAACAAGTGTAAGAGTTTCTTTATTATGTCAAACAAGGTTCCTCATGATCGGGTTATGTCCATTAGGAATAGTACTAGTTTTTACAAGGTATTTTACCTATTAAGTATTTAGGGGTCCCCCTGTTGCAAATCTATTTTCATGACTTATGTTTTGATGATTGACAAACACTATTGATTCTCTTGGACTGCATGTTGCTTCTAACTTTTCAGGAATCAAAGATCGGACGAACAAACGAAGCCAGTTCAAGATTGCGTAGGTCTAGGGTTGAGTCAGCCTGTACTTTGTTTTTTCTCCTCTTGAGTCTATTTGTAATTGTCAAAGAGACTGATGCTAAGTAACCCTACACACACATACTTGAGAGACTTAGAATTTAGGTTTTTACTCATATCGGCCAGGACGATATTTACATCGTCCTGGACAATCAGGCTTAAAACAGAAAGTCAAAATAAGGATTCTTAATGAAGTCAACCGTCATTAACAGATCAGCCTAGATGATACATGTATCGGCCAGGATGATAAGCTCAAAACAGAAAGAAGTTGCCGCCATAGATAATTAAGGTATATTGTATTTTTAAATTATCGGCCAGGACGATCATTGATCGTCCTGGACGATATTCTCAAATTATGCCTTAATTGATCAGGAAACAAAGGGAGTAATTAAGGATGATTGATACAATAATATCATCCTGGATGATCATAGGATCGGCAAGGACGATCTATTCAAAAACTTTGGTTACTTCAGGATGATAAATATCAGCCAGCTCGAATTAAGGGCGATGCTCTGGACGATTTTTCTCTGATTTGAACTGATTGGCCAAGACGATCGTGAGATCGGTCTGGACGATCAAGCCAATTTTTAATCATCCAGTTTGCATTCAGGGTGATGCTCGGGCCGATCTTCTGAGATTTTTACTGATCGGGCAGGCCGATGTCCATATCGGCCTAGATGATATTGTCGGCAACTTGCAATTTATAAGCTCCTTTGAAGCTCTTCTATTTAAGAGCTCTTGTTCAACATTTTGAAAGAACCTTTGGCTGCTTCCTTGACCTGAGAAGGCCTTGAGGAGAGAAAGAGAGAGAGGGAGAGAGAGAGGATCTTGTGAGGGGGAGCTTGTGAGGGGATTCATAAGGGTTGCTTCAAGGATCGCTCTGCTTCTTCTTCGTCTAGAGTTTCTCATCCGTGGAAGGGTCGGTAGAGGTAAGGAGTAAGCATCTGCTTGTTGGTTCACTGCCAGCTTCAGGAGGAAGCAAAAGGAGATAGGCTCTCTGCCTTGCCGGGGTGGCAAAAAGGAAGTTGTTGTGAAGGCTTCTCCGCCTAGCCGTAGGGGCTAAAGTAGAGTCACTTTTGTAGTGCAATACTTGGAGGGTGCCTCCAAGGAGTGGACATAGGTCAAGTTGACCGAACCACTATAAATCTCTGTGTTCTTATTTTCTTGCTTCCACACTTTTATTTCCGCATTGTTTTTCTCGTGTTATGATTTTGGTTTATGTGTTTCTGTTCTTTGTGAAATGAAATTTTTAAAAATACAAATTCACCCCCCCTCTTGGTTAGCTTGGGACTAAGTTCATAGGGCTTAACATCCCTAACGAACTTTCAAGTGGTATAAGAGCGGGATTCAAAAATTTAATTTTAAAAACTTTTTGATTTTGATCCATGGCTAACCTTGGGAATCGTAGCACTACGGAAGGGTATTCCATTACCCAACCTCCCTATTCGATAACCTACCTTTTGATTTCTGGAAAACCCGTATGTCAACATTTTTACAATCTACTGATTATCGCATATGGATGCTTATTCAAGAAAGTTAATCTCCACCTTCTCATAAAATTAATGGTGTTAAAATTGAAGTTGTTTTTACCGAATAGACTTTTGATGAACGAGATTTTGCTCAATTGAATGCAAAATGTTTGAACTTCTTTTTCTGTGCTTTAAAATATGAGGATTACATGCGTGTCTCTACTTGCAAAACTGGTAAAGAAATTTGGGATAAGTTGTGTATTACCTATGAAGGCATTAATGAAGTTAAACAATCCCATTTGAATTTTCTCTTGCATGACTACGAACTTTTTTGTATGAAATCTCATGAATCGATTTCTGACATGTATACTAGATTTACTCAGATAGTTACTTCACTGCATGCATTAGGAAAGGAACTTTAGTTCATGATTGGATAAGGACCCAAGTGGTAAGTCTGTTAATCAGAAGAAGTATAGAGGCATGATTGGATCTTTAGTTTACTTGACTTGTGCTCCATTGGATAAGGACCCAAGTGGTAAGTCTGTTGATCAGAAGAAGTATAGAGGCATGATTGGATCTTTACTTTACTTGACTGCGAGCCGACCTGATATCATGTTTAGTGTTTCCCTTTGTGCTAAATTTCAAGCTGACCATAAGGAGTCTCACCTGACTGCTGTTAAGAGAATTTTTAGATACCTTTTGGGGACACAATGCTTAGGGATTTGGTACCCTAGACACATCACTTCTTTTGAGATTATTGGATTTTTTGACTCTGATTTTGCAGGATGCAAGGTGGATAGAAAAAGCACTTCAGGAACTTGTCAATTTATTGGATTATCTTTGGTCTCTTGGTCTAGTAGGAAGCAAAACGCTGTTGCACTTTCCACTACTGAAGCTGAGTACATCGCTCTTGGAAGTTGTGTGGCCCAAGTCCTTTAGTTGAAACAATAGGTATTGGATTTAGGATTACCTGTAGGCACCATCTCAATCTTTTGTGACAACACTAGTGCCATATGCATATCTAAGAATCCTATCCAACATTCAAGGACTAAGCACATTGACATTAGGTATCACTTCATTAGAGATCATGTGACTAAGGGAGACATTGAGTTACACCATGTGACAACTGAAAATCAATTGGCTGACATCTTTACTAAGCCACTGGCCTTCGACACTTTCAGTTCTTTAAGGACCAGATTGGGTGTGATTGACATAACTGCAGGAAACTTGAACTTTTAGTTACTTTCTTTTGTTTTTGTTTTTTATTTTTTAGTTTTTGGTGTGTTTTACTTTCTTTTGCTTTTTTCTTTCTATTACTTAGTTTTCAAAATCATTACTGAAATGATAACATATTCCATGCCCTTATTTTTTTTTTGAAAATTTGTAGTCAATGTGGCTTTCATCTCTTAATCTCCTAGATGGTAAAAATATTTTGTGATTGTGTCTCTTTGTCTAGCCTATTTTAGTGGCATAGTTTTTTTTTAATCAAAAGTCTATCTCAAATTAAAGATTATTTATGAAATTGAGATATTTTCTTAAGCTTTCTTAAGCAAATCTATCTTGTATTTATAATATTTAAAGTTTTTTGTCACATTAAGATCCCTCATTACTCTTGTCTTTGATTATTAATTTTATTTATGGTAATTCTTCCTTATGTTAGACAGAGAGCTCCTATTCTCTAATATCTAAGAAAATATATTCACAACTAAGGTTTTTTTTTTGAGGTTATAAAAGAGAATGTAGCTTGCAAAAATAAAAAAAATTTGGCCAATGATGCCAACAAAAGAAGTGCAAAGATGCCAAAATTGAAAAATCTATAAAAAGATGCGCAAAGCACCACTAAATTGATAAGAGGCATAAAATGATCCCACTCAAAAGCAATCTATTCTCTCTTTTTAAATCTTTTAGAACTTAGAAGTTTTAACTCTCAAAGACTTGATTTCGATTGTTTTGCGATCGTGACAGATTTATTTTGGTTCATTATTTTATAAAGATAGTTTTTTCTTAAACCAAGTGATGGATGGATTCTTTTTCTCATATCCAATTAATTCTTTGAGTTAGGTCATTAATTTCAAAAGATGATTCTACCCTAAGAAAATGTCTGAGCTAAGGGTAACCATGATCGGATATTCTACTATTCTATGGATGGTTGAGATTGTTAACTCATTAACCCATAAGTTTTTAAATTAATCACATGGAATACGACATCATTTTCATGCCTTGGTTTAACAAAAAAAAAATTTGTTGTGATTTTCTATTGTTCTTTTGTATTCCCTCCTCCTTTTTGATATGTCAAAAGGGGGAGAAGTTTATGATGTTTTTACACTTGTCGATCCTGAAATTTTTCTGCTAATTATCTTCATAGTGTTTTTTCATCATCAAAAAGGGGGAGATTGTTGCAAATATATTTTCATGACTTATGTTTTGATGATTGACAAACACTATTGATTCTCTTGGACTGCATGTTGCTTATAACTTTTCAGGAATCGAAGATCGGATGAACAAACGAAGACAGTTGAAGATTGCATAGGTTTAGGGTTGAGTCAGTCTGTACTTTGATTTTTCTCTTCTTGAGTCTATTTATAATGGTCAAAGAGACTGATGCTAAGTAACCCTACACACACACACTTGAGAGAATTAGAATTTCTTTTTTTACTCATATCGGCCAGGATGATATTTACATCGTCCTGGACGATTAGGATTAAAACAGAAAGTCTAAATATGGATTCTTAATTAAGGCAGCCTTCATTAATAGATTGGTCTGGACAATACGTGTATCGGCAAGGATGATAAGCTCAAAATAGAAAGAAGTTGTCGCCATAGACAATTAAGGTATACTATATTTTTAAATAATCGTCCTGGACGATATTCACAAATTATGCCTTAATTGATCAGGAAATCAAGGGAGTAATTAAGGATGATTGATACGATCATATCGTCTTGGACGATCGCAGGATCGGCCAGGACAATCTATTCAAAAACCTTAGTTACTTCAGGATGATAAATATCGGCCAGCTCGAATTCAGGGCGATGCTCTGGACGATTTTCCTCTGATTTGAACTGATCGGAGGGATGATCGTGAGATTGACCTAGATGATCAAGCTAATTTTAAATCGTCCAGTTTGCATTCAGGGCGATGCTCTGGTCGATCTTCTGAGTTTTGTACTGATCGGCCAGACCGATGTCTATATCGGCCTGGACGATATTGTCGGCAACTTGCAGTTAATAAGCTCCTTTGAAGCTCTTCTATTTAAGATCTCTTGTTCAACATTTTAAACAACCTTTTTCCTGCTACCTTGACCTGAGAAGGCCTTGAGGAGAGAAAGAGAGAGAGGGAGAGAGAGAGGATCTTGTGAGGGGGAGCTTGTGAGGGGATTCACAAGGGTTGCTTCAAGGATCGCTCTGCTTCTTCTTCGTCTAGAGTTTCTTGTCCGTGGAAGGGTCGGTAGAGATAAGGAGTCAGTATCTGGTTGTTGGTTCTCTGCCAGCTTCAGGAGGAAGCAAAAGGATATAGGTTCCTTGCCTTGCCGGGGTGGAAAAAAGAAGGTTCTTATAAAGGCTTCTCCGCCTAGCTGTGGGGGCTAAAGGAGAGTCACGTTTGTAGTGCAATACTTGGAGGGTGCCTCCAAGGAGTGGACGTAGGTCAAGTTGACCGAACCACTATAAATTAATGTATTATTGTTTTCTTGCTTCCGCACTTTAATTTCCGCATTGTTTATTTTTCTCGTGGTGTGATTTTGGTTTATGAGATTTTTGTTCTTTGTGAAAAGAATTTTTTAAAATACCAATTCATCCCCCCCTCTTGGTTAGCTTGGGACTAAGTTCATAGGGCTTAACATCACTAATGAACTTTCATAAGGTATTTTTCATCATCGAGTTATTGAAATGATTTTGTAAGGGCTTCACCACCTTACTATGTGGAAAAAAAGTGGGACACAACTTTTAGTGCAATGCCTAGAAAGGATGTTTTTGAGGAATGGACGAATTTCAGGTTGACCTAACCACTATAAATAATTGTGTTCTTTTTATTTACTTTTCTGCATTAATTTCTATATTTTTTGTGATTTGTTCAATATTTGAAATCTCTGATTTTTTCTATTATACAATTAGTTTTTCTTCTATACAAATTGTTAATTTTATAATATTCAAGAAATATTTAAAAAGAAAATTTATAAATAACCAATTCCCCCCCTCCCCCCTCTTGGTTAACCTCAGGCTAGTTCATAAAGGTTTACAACCCTCATGAACTTTCAAGTGGTGTTAGTGTGGGATTCATAAATTAAAATTTTTAAAACTTTTGAAAAAAATGATCTACAGCTAACTCTACGGAAGGATATTCAATCCCTAAACCACCTCTATTTCATAATATTCCTTTCAACTTTTGGAAAAATTGTATATGCACCTTTTTTAAAAGCAATTGATTATTACATGTGGATGCTAGTTAAGGATGGTTACTCTACACCTTCATGTTTAGTAAATGATGTTAAAACTAAAATACATTTTTTAAAATTGGACTACTCACTATAGAGATTTAGCCCAGCTGAATGCCAAAAGTTTTAACAATTTTTTTTATGCTTTAAAATATGAAGACTCATGCATGTTTCTACTTGTAATGCTAGTAAAGAGATTTAGGATAAACTCTGTAAAATATATGAAGGAACAATGGAAGTGAAACAATATAGGCTAAACATTCTTCTTGATGATTATGAACTTTTCTGCATTAAACCTAACAAATCAATTTTTTAAATGTATACTAGGTTTACTCAGATTATTACTTCCTTGGATGCCTTAGGAAATGAGCTCAAAAATTATGAAAAATTTAACAAAATTCTTTATTGTTTACGATATTGTTAAGATGCAAAAATAACTGCCATTATTGAATCTAAATATCTGAATGTTTATTTCATTTATAACTTACTTGGGTCACTCATTCCCTACGAGGAAGGAATGAGTCAAATTTAACTTCATGGAGGTGAAAAGAGAAAAGAGAAAACCATAGCCTTAAAGGCTAATGATTCTAACAGTGACTCTTTTGAACAAAATGATGATGACATTATATTGATGACTAGGAAATTCAAGAGATTTTTAAAGAAAAAGCAAAAAAATGTTACCAAAATGGAATAAAGATAAGAATATTAAAGATTCTATAATGTCTTCTGATACTATATTCTTTTAATGCAGGATGCTAAGGCACTTGAAGTCTGATTGCCCAACTCTTAAAGCTCACTCAAACAAGGAGAAGGTTGAAGAACAAACTAAATTCAAGAAGGTCAAGAAAAGGATACAAAAAGTTTTTTCGGCAGACTAAGCATCAGACTGTTCTGAACAGAAGAAGAAGAGGAGGTTACAAACCTATGCTTAATGGCAAATGATCATCTAGATCATTTTGATCAAGAGGAGATATCTGAGCTTACTTATGATCAATTATTTAAAGTTTTTTGTGAAAATTCATACAACATATAGGAAGCTTAAAAGATAACATGCTAGCCTCAAATTTGACTTCATAATTCAACAAAAAGAACATGAATGCCTAAGGAAAGATCATTCTACCTTGGATAGTAATCATATGGCCATATTAAATGAATTTGATATTTTTAAAAAGAATCATTCTGAATTAACGGATGTTCATAATTCCTTGAAAATATCACATGTTGAATAAGAAAATGCATATAAGATATTAGAAACTCTTGTATCTAAATTAGTTAATATGGAATATGCATTAAAAATTAAAAATTGAATTCTTGAAAGTGCAAACAATTTTTACAAATCAAATTAAATGCTTTCAAAGAAAATAAAAAACTAGCTTCACTTAAAGAGTTTCAAAATCCATCATCAAAGCATGCATCATTTAAACCTAGGAAGAGGCACCATAACCCAAATAGATTTGTAAATCCTTTTCCAATTGTTAGAAGTTTTTCTTATGGCATGCCTTGAAATATCTCCCATACTTGCACCATTCATCGTAGAACACATTTGGTGTAGAGACCAAAATATTAAAATTCATAGCATATCATGCATGCATTTAACTCCTCTTTCTATAAGATGGAACCCAAACTTGTTTGGGTTCCCAAATCTAAAATCTGATGATTTTGTAGAGATTCTCTCATAGAAGTCCAAGTGAGAACATATAATACCTAGATAGTGGATGTTAAAGTAACATGATTGAAAATGCAAATCTATTCATTTTACTTGAGGCCAGGGCAGGAGGTAAGGTGACACTTAGAGATAACACCACCATGAGAGTGGTGGGATCAGGTATAATTGGAAACTCAAAAACTTCATTATTAAAAATATTTTACTGGTAGAGGGCTTAAAAAAAACCTACTTAGTATATACCAACTTTATGATAAAGGATTTAGCATTAAATTTTTGCATACTAGCTATATGATACGTATAAATGGAATCACTCAAGAAAATAAAACTAATAATATTTACATGCTTGATTTGTACTATGATAAACCCGCTAATTCTTTTTGCCTAAAAATTGTTGTGGATGAATACAAGTTGTGGAAAATGAGATTATGTCATGTAATAAAAAAAACATTAGGAAAATCACCCCAAAATATATAGTGAGAGGAATTCCCAAACTAGAGTTCACTAAATACCACCTGTATAATGCATGTCAATTAGAAAAATAAGTCAAATCCTCCTTAATGTGTAATGAGTTTGGATCCTCTGATAAAAGTCTTTTGTAATGAATTTTCAAAAATAATGGGTAATGAATTTGAGATGAGTATGATGAGAGAACTAACCTATTTTCTTATATTTAGCAAAAGGTAGAAAGGATGATGAAACTTTCCATAGTCAATTAAAATACATTAAGGACATCCATAAGAAATATGAAATGAATAAAGCTAATAAAATCAACATTCCCATGAGTTTAATTATTTAATTAAATAAGGATTAAAATGGAAATATGTTGATCGAAAGAAATACAAAGGAATAATTGTATCACTTCTTTACTTGACTTCTAGTAGTCTAAATATTTTATTTAGTGTTTGTCTTTATACCAAATTTCAAGTTGATTCAAAAGAGTTCCACTTAGCTGCTGTTATGAGAATTCTTTGATATCTCTTAGGAACCCAAGACTTGAGAATTTGGTATCCTAGGAATAACACCTCCTTTAATATTATGGAATATTTTGATTTATATTTTGTAGGATACTGAGTTAATAAAAAAAGCACTTCAAGAACATGTCAATTTGTAGGATATTCCTTTGTCTGTTGCTTTAGTAGAAAATAGAACTCAGTTGCATTGTCCCCTACTGAAGTTAAATTCATAGCCTTAGGAAGTAGTGTGACCAAGTCCTCTAGTTAAAAAAATAAATTCTGGATTTAGCATTACACGTAGGAAAATTTTCAATCCTATGTGATAACACTAGTGCCATCTTCTTTTCAAAGAATCTATTCCAACAAATTAGGATCAAATACATTGATATAAGGCACCACTTTATTAGGGACCACGTTACCAAAGGAGTCATAGATATGCACCATGTAGCCACTAAAACCAACTTGTTGGTATCTTTAAAAAACCACTGATCTTTGAAACTTTTAGCATCTTAGGAACCATATTAGGTGTACTAAATATTAATTCTTGAAATTGACACTTTCTATTTATGATGTTTTGTTTTTTGTTTTATTTATATGTTTATTTCTATTTATATATTTTTTTATCATTTTTTTTATTATTTTTTGTTTAGTATTTTTCTTTGAATTACATTGATGCTCACTTCTTATATTGAATTCTTAAATGACATTTTTGCCTTATTTTTTGGTTTTAGAAATTACCAAGTAGTATTTAACCCTTCTAAAATAGTTGAAGGAAGAAAATCTAATGATTGCCACTCTTCTTCAAATTTCATTAGTGGTGTTTTTTTTTCTTTTTAAAGAAAAATCTATTTCAAATTAAAAGTTTGTCTTTAAAATAGAGATCTATTTTATCTTTCTACAGTAATCTATCTAATATGAATAATTTTCCATCTCAATGAATCACTTTCAAGTTTTCTTAATCTGGTTGTTGCATTTATCATATGGATATGATTCAATTTTATGATTTATTCTTTCTTGTATTAGAGAGTGAGTTTTTCTTTTCTTATATAAGGAATATAATCTCATAATTGAGAGTATTTAAATGTTTTGAAAAGAAGCAAGCTCACAAAAATGATAAGAGACACAAAGTTTATCAAAAATCAAAAGATATATAAAGTGTTCCAAATAATTGGCAAAGAGGTAGAAAATGAGCCCACAAAGAAATAAGCTTCCATTACTTTCAAATCTTTAAATCTTGGAAGAATCTACAAAACACTTAATATCTTCAAACACATGATTTTTAAAATATTGATTTTTGCTTGATTACTTTGCAATCTTATTCTATCAAAAAAATGTTTTTTTGAAATAAAGTTAATAAAAATATCATATTTCCTATATAAATTTTATTTAATTAGATTTTTGTTTAAAAAGAATTTTTAGTTGTCAGGAGACCGAGCTATGGTTAATAAGATCAGTTTTCTACCCTTTCTGGATTTCAATATTGCCGATTCTTTCTTATTTATTTAAACCTACTCACAAGGGAAATTTTGTTGCAACTCAGGAATCTAGATTAAGATTTTGATTTTTGATTATAGAAAAATAATATTATTTAATTTATTTTATTATTCCTCTAAACATGTTCTGGATATTTTATGTTTATTATTTATATGTACTAATATTTTAGGGAAATCTTACTCCAGGCTACTAAAGATATCATGACATAGTAGATTAGGATGTCATGTAATAAAGTCTATAAATCTTTATTTTTTATTTTCTTGAATATGAGATAGTGTGATTATAATTGGGTAACAATGCATACACACACAGAGGGAGAGAGTCAAAACTTAAAATTTTAAAACTAATTGTACTGTATGACTTCCAATCTACTGTATGATTTGTCATGCTTTTTCCTCCAAAATATAATTAATCAAAGCATGGCTAGTACTTTTGAACTATACATACTATATGATATTGGTTCAAACAGACGACTAATAATGTATGAAATCAGGCTCGTACCAATTCATACCAAATAAATTCAATCATTTTTTGTAATGTTCATTTTTGTTATGATATTAGTTCATATAGACAACTGACAATATACAATTTAGGTTTGTACCAATTCATCTCAAAGGAATTCATTCAATTTTTATACTACTAGTATTATACGATGTTAGTTTGTACAAACAACTTATATAGTACAAAATTTGGTATGTCGACATTCACACCAAATAAAGAATGATTTAGATTAATAATTCATACTATGTGATATTAGTTTATACATATGGCTAAGAGTATACAAAATAAAGTTTGTACCATATCATACCAAATGAACACATTAAATTTTGAACTATTTGTATAATATGATGTCAGTTTGTACAAACAACTAATAGTGTATAAAACAAGGTTCATATAGGATCATAGCAAGATTTTTGAAATGTTCTTATAGATGATCCACGATTGCACTGTATGATCTGAAGTCGATTCACTTATAATTTTTAGTTTTTTATGAGTTTTCTTGTGTTTTATATATAAGAAGTCATAAAATCTAAGACTCAAGTCCTTTCCTCCGATTTTCTTTTGAAAGTGATCATTGAGTATAAGCGTTTGATAGAGATTGTGAGAGTGAAGTCTAAGAGATCAAGTGAGGGGAAGTTGTGAGAGATACACAAGGTTGCCCAAAGTGAGGATCTCTTTGTCTTTAAATTTTTGCCCATCTCCTCTATACACTTTTGAGAGAATATATTCAACATTGTGTCAAGGTTCTCTACCTTCACTAGGAGGGTGAAAAAGGATGTGACAATTCTCTGCCTTTATAAAGAGGGTAAAAAGTATTTGATGATACACTGTTATCACTTAGACGGTGTTAAAAGCATCAGTTTTCTATTGTACTAGGTTGGATTTAATATTTTTTTTATTTTTCAACACTTTAAAGTTTTAGGGTTGAAAAATCATATCCAAACAATAACATATTCAAGGATAATTACTTTAATTTTCTAAAAAAAAATTAAAAAAAAAATTAAGTTTACCAATTCACCCTCCTCTTTATTAGCCTTGAGACAATTAAAAAAGGTTTAATAACCTACACAAACTTTCAAGTGATATCAGAGCCTATTTTAAAAATTAAGGTTTTGATAACTTTTTAAAAAATGTTCATGGCTACTTTTGGGAACTAGAACACTTCTGAATGATACTCTATCACTAGACCACCTTTATTTGATAACAATCCTTTCAATTTTTATAAAAATAGCATCTCAACTTTTCTACTATCCCTTGATTATTACATGTAGATAATAATACATGAAGGTTACACTAGACTAACTAGACTTGTTGATGGGATTAGAGTTAAAACACCATTCACTGATTGGACGTTAGAAGAAAAAGACTTAGCAATATTAAATACTAAATGTTTAAATTGTTTTTTGTATGCACTAAAATCAGAAGACTATATGAGTATTTCTTCTTGCAAAACTAGAAAAGAAATCTGTGATAGACTTTGCATAAATTATGAAGGTAAATGATTTTAAATAACATAGGTTTAACATTTTATTACATGACTACGAATTATTTTGCTTGAAACTAAATGTGTTAATATATATATATATATATATATATATATATATATATATATATATATATATATATATATATATATATATATATATATATATATATATATATATATATATATATATATAATTTACTCAGATTATTATATCATTGCATGCTTTAGATAGAGAAATAACTAATTTAGAAAAAGTTAAAAAAATCCTATGTTGTTTATCTACTGCGTATCATGAAAAGATAACTGCCAAAATTGAGTCGGAATGTATGATTGTATATTCTTTTAATAATTTGCTTGGATCACTAATTGCATATGAGCAAGGAGTGAATCAAAGACAGACTAATGCAGGTGACAAGTGGAAAGATAAGAAAATGGCTTTGAAAGTGTATGATTCAGAAATTGATCAATCAATGTTTTAGGATGAAGAAGATATTTCACTCATGAATAGATAATTCAAAAGTTTCCTTAGAAGAAAGCAATAAAGGTGTCAGCATTGAACAAATGTAAATTCAACAAAAATGCAAAAGTTTCTAATAAAGTCATTTACTTGGATATTTATTTAAAATCCTTATTCATTTTGTAGTCATGCTATCTTGAACATATAAAGATTGATTGCCCATTTCTCAAAATAAATCCTAGCACAGAGAAAGTTCAGGAGAAAACAAATATTAGGAAAGGCAAAATAAGAATACAAAAAGCTTTTTGGGCTGACTCGGCTTCAGACTCCTAAAAAACAGAAGCAAAAGAGAAAGTCCAAAACTTATGCTTAATGGCAAATAAATTGATTATTCAAATCAAGAGAAGGTATGTGACTTGTCCTATGATGAATTATTTAAAGTTTATAAGAAAATTCATAATGCATATAGGAAGCTTAAAAAATTACTTGATAATCTTAACCTAAAGTATTTGAATTTTATAAAAAATAATAATATAAAAATCTTAGGAAAGATTGTGAAACCATAGATAGAAACCACATGGTTTTGTTAGATGAATTTGATGATTTTACTAAGAAGCATGATTCTTTGAAAACACCTTAAACTAAACTTGAAAATGACTTTATGGGTTTTATTACTGAATTAGATCAAATAGAACATGAGTTGAAAGTTTACAATTCAATTTTATAAGGTGAAAACTCACATCTTAAAGAGAAACTAAAAGCTCTTAAGGAAGATAAGCCAACACCCATATTTGAACAATTTTACAATCATAATCAAAAGCATATAATTTCAAAATTTGGGAAAATACATTATAACTCACATAGATTGGTAAATCATTTTCCTGGTGTTAAATATTTTTTTATGTGGAATGATAGGGAATATTTCCTACACTTGCACTATTCATAATTGAAAACATTTAGTTTTGAGACCTAAGGTGCATAATACATAACATATCAAATATGTATTTAGATTATTATTGTTGAGAAGTGAACCCAAATTTATCTGGGTTCCAAAGTCTAATGTTTGATAATTTTATAGAATCACTCTCATATATGCTCTCGTGAGAGCAATTGGTACATGGATAGTAGATGTTTGAAATATATGACTAGATATACAACTCAATTCATATTATCGGAGGCCAGGGCTGGAGAAAAAGTGATATTGGGAGATAATACCACTAGGATAGTGTAAGTACATGTATAATTAGCAATAAGAATAATTTCTTTATTTAAAATGTTTTATTAGCTGAAGGCTTAAAATATAATTTAGTAAGTATTAGTCAGCTTTGTGATAAGGGTTTTAATATAAATTTTTTACCTACAAGCTATATTACAAGCCAAAATAAAGTTGATGTGTTATATGGAAATAGGGAAAATAATATATAATGCTTGATTTAAATTATGTTAAATCTTCTAATGCTTTTTATCTCAAATTTATCACTAGTGAATCCCGATTATGGCATAGAATACTTTGTCTTACAAGCATGAAAAATCTTAAAAATATTACCAAAAAAGAATTGGTTGGAGGAATACCCAAATTAGACTTCACTAAAGATCACATGTCTGATGCATGTCAATTAAGAAAAATAGTCAAGTCCTCCTTTCATTCAATTAAGGATCTTCAAACTAGGAAACCATTACAAGTCATTCATATGGATCTTTTTGGACTAATTAGCACTATAAGTCTAGGATGGAATATTTTTAGGTATGTAATTGTTGATGATTATTCAAGATTCACTTAGATTAGATTATTATCACATAAGAGTGATTCATTTGACGAATTTAAAAAATATTCTACTTTGATTCAGAGGAAGCTAGGTTGTGAAATTCTTTCAATTCAAAGAGATCACAGAGGAGAATTTGAAAATTAGAAATTTGAAGTTTTCTATAAAGAGCAAGGAATATATCATAACTTTTTAGCTCCTAGGACCCCTCAATTGAATGGGGTTGTAAAAAGGAAGTACAAAACTTTGATATAAGCCACTAGAGCCATGTTGGTTGAATTTTCACTTCCGTAATATTTTTGGGCTAATAAGATTAGTACGGCTTGTTATGTTTTAAATAGGGAATATATTATATCTAAGTTGGATAAGACACTTTATAAACTTCTTAAGGGAAGAACACCCAACCTCTCATATCTACATATCTTTGGATGTAAGGTGTTTATTCAAAATAATGTTAAAACTCTTTAAGAAAAATATGATCCTAAATCTATTGAGGGAATTTTTTTGGGATATTAAAGTTTTTAATAAAAGGACATTGGTAGTTGAGGAGACCACTCATATAGTTTTTAATGAATCTAATATTTCTGGACAATCTATGTTGGAAGAAGAAGATATTGATGAAATAACCCAAGGAATTGAATATGTAAATCTTGAAGAAAGGATTGAAATAGAAAATGCATTGTTTAGAGAAGAGAAATATTCTAAAACTATTCCTGAATAAATAATTTTAGGTGAACCTGTTGGTGGAATTTTGGAAAACAGGTTTTGAAAAATATTAGTTTTCTTTGGGGATTTTAAGATTAAGGTTAAGTTCTAATTCTAAGGTCGAATCGACTCGTTAGAAAGAGTATATCACCCCGAAGGACGAAAATAAACTTTCATAATGGTGTTAAGACTTAGAATTATGTAAACTCATCTTGAATACTATGATCGGGTTCTAAGAAGAACTTTATATGGCCCCGAGGGGACAAAGTATAGTTCAACTGAGTACCCAATTACAATATTCAAGAAACATGATCATCGCATTCGCATCCAAAGCCTTATCGAAGAAGGATGTATCTCCCCAAAGGGAAATGACACCATTCTACGATAATTCTTCTAATGCGACCATGATGATCATTATTTAACTTTTCCCAAAGAAATCTAATGAAGTTTTAGAAATTGAGTTTTCTTTAAAAACCAGGTGTATGTGGGGTTCCAAATCTCCTACGAGCGCAAGCCCTCGTAGTTAATTACATCGTAGGGAGATAAAATCTCCTACGAAAACTCTCGATTGAAATAATGGCAGAATTTTGTTTAGAATTTCTAGGAGTGATATCAAAGTATGAATAGAATTATTGGAAAATCAAAAGGGAATGGATCAAAATTGAACAGTTATTAACGGAGTTAAAGAATGAGAGGTAGGAGACACTTTGAGATTCCAGAACCATCCGGAAGTGTCTCAACTTAATCTAAGTGTTGGGCTTTATGTTTTGGACTGAAATGATATTTAATTAGAGTTGAGCATTTTATTAGAAATTTGGGATTAGATTCCCAAAGTTTGGGGTCTTATAATCAAAGATCTGCCCCGGATCCTAAATCTATTTTGGACACTGGACCACAGTCGTCCGATCCTAACTAATGCAGTGCAAGATCTGGACTTACCCCGGCCTGGATTGGGGAGCCAGCTAACCACCTAATCGATTTAAAATACATGAATCCGGTCTTTTTTTTATGAAAGAGTGGTTGGGACGTTATATTTAAGGTTTTGGAAAGTTGGGGCTGACATCTAGAGATTTTCCTATTTGGCCCCTTTGACTTATGTCGGGTGCAAAAATGCTAAGGACTATGAAATTAAAATTTTGACTCTTTAATTTGTATCTAATGCAATGCATGCTGGTTAACAACTCCCAAATCAAGTATGCTTGAAATTTTAAAAACAGGCTTATAAAAATAATTTTTTTTTTGAAGACTGGACTTCCCCAGGTCCAGCACCTCGTCCTCATAGGTCAGACTATCCGGACTCTACCCGCAAGCGGGGAAGGGTCTAAAGCAAGGAAAGAGTAATGCAAAAATATGCATGCGACCCCGGGGTCGATCCCCGGCTAATTCCCTAGATTCGTTATCTTTCTATGTTATTTAGACTCACTAAAATTTTAGACTTTTAAGATTATGAGTATAAAACTTTCACACCCTCACGAGCCTCACGTATCCAGGCGAAAACAAAGAGCGGCATACAATCGCCAAAAAACTAGTAAAAACAAGTAATCCTAAAGGCAATCAATTCATCACATCAAATATTAACTAATTGATAAATGTCCATAGGCAAAGTTGCCTTGCTTATTACAAACCAGAATATTACAGAAAGTGAAGTGGCCGGGCACCACTGACAACAACCCGGATTCTAAGCCTAGTAATGACACAAGTTATTTTGAGTGGGATACTCTCAATCTTCAAGTCTTCAAATCTTCAATTTCATTCTTCTTTGGACTCCTTTTCTTCAATCTTCTTGGAGTCTTCGTAGTGGATTACCCAAATGGACAATAGGGCACTTCCCTCTAAGGGGAAGGCCACTCTTTCCTCTTTGGGTAAGGAAGAGGTATGATCCAAATTTGGATTTCCAAATGGAAAAGGAGTGTTCCCCAAAGGGGTATCCTTTCCTCTTTGGAATCCAAGCTTTGGATCTATGTATCCCAACTCAAAATAAACTTTCACAACACTTGACACTTGCACAAATTACATTGATATCAAAATAAAAATCTAGACTCACCTGCAGGGTTATCCTAAGCAATTAATATATAAAAAAGGCAGTTATTCCCAAGCAGTTGTATATGAGCAGAAAAGAAAGTAAACACACTGGCCACGCTCTTTTTATTTGGGGGCTTTAGCAGCTGAAGCACCTGTGCAAAGAGTTTATAATATTTATGCATTTTTTGATTTTCCCCCTTTTTATATTGCCCTGCATGAGCGTGGCCACCTGCAGAAAATTGTGTCAACATCCAGATCGTACCTAACCTAAGGGTAACCTAGTCGCCAAACACATCAATCCATCCACAGAGTATAGAAAAAGTATGCAGACACAACAAAGCAATTTCATCCACAACATGCAGTGAAAACTACAAAAAATTCGGCACACAGCAGTAAAGTAAACACCGGCCTAACCTAAATTTAGAGTTGGTTGTCCTAGCACATCATCTAAAGTGTGTCTAAAAGGTTGTGTGGCTGAGGTAGGTCCTAAAGTGGGTAATTAGTTGAAGTTGTCTAAAAGTCTGGGTTTGTTAAGGCTTAAAAGGGGATTTAGATTAAAATTTAAGTATTAATAAATTAAGAATTTTAATTAAACATATTTTAAAAGTTAATTGATTTCTACCTTTGTTTCACACCGAGGTCGTGAAGTTTATTTCACCTTCCTTGGGGCTAAGCTAATAGCCTCGTAGGCCTGGGTTACCCAGTAGCAATCGGGGTTAATTAAGTTATTTAAATTGGTTAGAATTAAAAAAGGGTGGATTAATATAAAGAAATAAGTTAATTACTGATTTTTAAAGCTTGATTAATTTAAGTTTGCCATTAATTGATTCGTGGCGTTGTGCCACCGGGCTCGAGGAACCAGCCTCCTTAGGACACTTAGCCCCGCAGCCCGGAGTAGTCCAACCGATAAACCAAATTAATGTAATTGAATTAGAGATTTTTAAAATGTTAAATAATTAAAGATTAATCTATTTTAAGATTTAACATCCCTTAGAATCCATTCGTGGCGTTGTGCCACCAGGCTCGAGGAACCAGCCTCCTTAGGACACTTAGCCCCGCAGCCCGGAGTAGTCCAGCCAATAAACTTCAACTTTAGGGTGGTTGTTGTGTTTTAAAGGATTTGTTAAGTGTTTTAAGCATTAAACCAATATATTCTGAGTTTTAGAATGATTTTGAGCTTTATGAATTTTTTAGAATACTTTAATGATTTAATTAAGGGGTTGAAAATTGACTTTTTGATTAAGACCAAATTCTGGAATGTTTGTATTTTATTAAAATACTAGACCTTACTACGATCACTTGGAAGGTAAGTACATTGAAATCGGATTTTTCTACATTTTATTACAAAGATTTGAAGCTTTGAACTAGTTTTGACTCAAAGTTGACCGATTTGTTGACTTTTTTAAAAAAATATTGCAAATTTCTGGAATTTAATATTTTTAATGAATATTAGACCTTATTATAAGTTGAATGCAAGTGAGTTTGGGTGATTTGGATTTTTCTAGAATTAGTTATGGATTATCGAAGTTTGGGCATTTTAATGAATTTTAGGAATTTCTTAATTAGAGGGCCTCTTTTGTGATTTTGCTTCAAACAAGTTCCCAATCTCTTGAAAACACCTCCAAAGGTCAGAAATAACCTAAGGAGGGATCCCCAAGTGTTTGGGAGATTTTGGGATTTTTTAATTATTATTAATTAATTATCTTAATTAAAAAATGATTTTCACTTAAAATTAAATTAGGGTTTAAATCGCTGTCAAATCAAGGGGTTTCCAATTATCATGGATTAAGGACCAGATTCTGGTCAGTTTGAGGGTTTATATGTGATTTTTGGATTTAAATTGGATTTATTACAATTTTTAGAAGTTTTAAAGGCTTAATTAAGGGTTTAAGACTTAGAAAATTAATTAGTGGTCTTAATGATTTCAAAAATCAGTAAAATAAATTGTCTAAGGCTAAGAATGTCACTAAGTTTAAATGGTTCAAATTCCAAGTCAAATGGATATCAATTCTAAGCACAATATATTTTCTAAGTTTTCTACTCAAAGTTCCTAATTATTGTCCTTAATTGTGTCACTAGTTTTGAATAGGTTCAAATCAAAGTTCCTCTAACCCTTTAAGTAAACATGGCATGCATACACAAATAGCAAGCAAACAAGTCCTTAGGTCTAGGAGAGCCTAGGCTAGGTGGTGTGTGCACCTTAAGCATGCAATTAACTAATTAACATAATTAAGACAAAATTAGTGAATAATCAAGGAATGATTATCCACTAATCATCCCCTTTATTTCTATTCAAATATGCTCAATCTACATTTAAGATTTCAAGTGACCTCTTAAACATTTAAAGATTTAAATATATATAGCCTCAAAATATATTTTAAAATATATAAATATAAATGGATATATATATATATATATATATATATATATATATATATTATATATATATATATAAATATATATTATAAAATAATTAAAAATATTATTAAAATACATTTTGATGAGTTGAAAGACCCACTGATCTCCAGAGAAGTTTGATAAAAAAAAAAAATTTTAATTTTCAAAATATTTAATATTTAGTTAAATATAAAAAAAAAATTATTAAGATATTCAAATGATTCCAATTAATATCAAAATCTTGTTCAAATAATATTTAAAATTTTCCTGGAGATCAGCCATGCACTCAAAGACATGCATGCCAAGTTTCAGATAAAATAATTTATACATAATTATTAAAAATAAAATACACATTTCTGTATTTCTCAAATTACCATTAAAATAATAGATAAAAAGGTTTGATTTTATTTTTAAAATAAGCTAGACAGAATACTGAAGAGAATGATATATTATACTCATTTTTTGGTTCTGTATTTAATTTACTATGATTTTTTTTAAAGTTTCTGTAATTAAAACACATTTTCCTTAATTAAACGGCGGCGGTCAAACACGCGGCACGCTCTGATTCGCGGGATCAAAACCGCGTGACGGCGGGGACACGCGTCGGCCGCGGGCCGCTTCACGCGGTTTTCACTTAACCACGTCAGCGGCTCGTGGCAGCCGTTGGATCACAGCGGGTCTGATCCAACGGATGAGATCAAATCCCGCGGTTGATCTCTGCGGGACGAGATCGGACGGTGGGATTCGACTCCGCGGTTTCTGATCCGAGGGCCCAGATGTCGCCGGACGGCTGATCAAATGACAGATCGAACGCGTGGTTGGATCAGACCGCGGAAGGGCTCGATCTGGACCGTTGATCGAACGATCAACGGTCCAGAAAACGTACACTCACCGAAAACCGTGAATGACGCCCTAGAAAAATTTTTTTGCCTCGTTCTCTCGATCGGATCGATTATTTTTAATGAAATTTTAAACTTAGATTGAAGACATGAACAAAAATCGTGGGGAAGGGTTCATTTGACCTAAAGCATCATATACGAGGAGCTAAATAACCCTATCTAATGTGTACTAAATCTAGAGTTTTAAGGGATTATACCGCTGGATCTTCAATATTTTTGGATGGATGAGCTTGTAGATTGTCCAAGTGTAGATCCCCAGCAGAAATCTGAGCTCGAACACGCCTGGATCGACTGCTACAGGCCTGGGACGGTCTGGGTGGTGGTTTCGCCGGAGAACTCGCCGCCGGTGACGGGCAACCACTTGGATTTTGTAGTGGGGAGGTAGAGGAGGCTCTGGAGATCCAAAACGAATTGAGAACTCGCTCTGGGAGGCTAGGGTTAGTGAGAGAAGGTGTTTTGATCAATGCTTCAAAAGTCCCCTTTTTTCCCTATTCAAGCGGCCTGGACTGGATTGGATGGCTAGGATCGACTCCTGGACTCCCCAGATGATGCCACCTGTCCCTGGGAAAGCTGGAAGGCTGCGGCAAGGGCTGGACATGCCTCATTCCCATTGGGTGGACTTGGGATGAGTGGAGGGGAGCATTGCCACTTATGGCTAAACAAGGGGTGGAGCTCGGTTAGGGAGCCTATTAGGGAGCTTTAGGGCACTAATAGGTCGGCCTTGGGGAGTTAAATCAGAGAAAAAGGTGTAAAAGGCTGATTAGGACCTTTTAAAAGGGTCTAAACCCTTGGTTTGACTAAATGACCAGTCAACTGGTCAATGAGGCTGATGTGGCATCCAGCAGGTCATGGAGCCTTTCCAAATGGCTGGATGGGTGTGGCTTGAGCTAGGTTCAATGGGTTGAAAGGTTTGACCATACAAATGGTCCTTTAAGCTTTGAGTTGACTGGTTGACCAGTCAACCCCATCAAGGGTTTTGGAATTTGCACCTAGGTAATTCAAATGGGCTGATTAGGTGGATTGGAAGGTGGTTCCAAGAGCCATGCATGTCAATTGAATCAAGAAGGCTTAATGGGCCCTTAATGGGCTTTTAGGCCAAGACTGGTTGACTTGGTCAACCAGTTGGGTTCAGGGGCTAGAAATGGATTCAACAAATTCAGAATGTCATCCTGAGTCTACTGGATGTGGTCCCAGGGTTTAGAGGGGTCAATTTGGTCAAAATCACTATTTGAACCCTTAAGGGCTTGTTTGGTCAATCTAGGTTGACTTGGTCAACCAGGTTGACCCAGGGTCTGGGTTTGGGCTCAACAGGTTTGAAATGATACTTTAAGGTTAATGAAAGTGGTTGGATGACTTAGAGAGGTCATTTGGGTCAAAACACATGTTTGGACCCTTAAAGGGCCTCTTGGGTCAAACCAGTTGACTTGGTCAACCAGGTTGACTCAAGGGTTGGAAATAGGTTCAAAAGATTTGAAATGACATTTGAAATTTGTCAAAGGTGGTTGCATCCTATTTGGAGCTCATTTGGTTTGAAATTCCTATTTGAGCCCCATAGGGGTATTTTGGTCAATTTTGACCTATTGGTCAACTATGGTCAAAAAAGGGTCTGAAAAATGCAGTTTACTGCTCAATGGGTTAAAATCAAGGGTCTGGAAGTGATTGGAGGCTTGGATAAGGGTTCCAAGGTCAAGATCTCAAAGGGGTTAGGTTCAGTGGCATAGGCTGTAAATATTTGAAGGTTTTACAGCCTTTGAATTTTAATTCAGATTCTGGGTTAGAGACCTCAGAATGAGCTCAAAGTTGGGGGGTAACCTCTAGAGACATGTCTTATCACTTTGCAAGTGATAGATCCTGAATCAGAGATCATTTGACTGGGTTTTGAAATGTTTAAAAAATCTCTGAAAAGGGTGTTTAGGACAAGGCCTCTAGAGTTTGGATTTGAGTCTGAATTCTGGGTTTGGATTTGATTTGAAGTTTGAATTAATTTGGATTTGAATTGGATGGAGTTTGAGATTCAAATTGATCACAGGTAGGAATCAAATTGAAATTGGAGTGGATTAAATATAGGAATTGATTTAAAATTGAGGTTGATCAAGGTGGAGATTGATTTGAAGTTGGAGTGATCCTAAGATCTAGAAGAATTCTAAGATCTAGGATTTAAGGGAATCCTAGGCTCTAGAATAGGCTCTAAGGTCTTGGATCTAGAAGGATCCTAAGGTCTAGAGTGGATCCTAGGGTCTAGGATTAAATCTGGATTCTGGATGGGTCTTAGTGACCTCATACAAAAAAAGAGGTCAACAAATGGACCCCCAATGTGTGTAGTAGAAGGAACTTCTGCTGCACACATTGGCGTTGACCGAATAGGAGTAGGATCTGAGAGTGAAGGGGAGATCATCTCCCAACCTCAAGCCTATAGGATGCTAATGGAAGGCTTACACCTATTGGATATGGAAAACTGGTAAAACCAAGGTAGGGAATACCTAACCTTGGGTCTAAGGAAGGGCATCACCCAACCTTAGGCCTATAGGATGCTGATAGAAGACTTACTCCTAATAGGCAGATTAATTGGCAAACTAGGATGGTGCCACGAAGGGCGTACTCCACCACTAGCGAATGGTCATGTGGGGAGGAAACTTGCTCCACACAGAGGACCTCAACTGGCAAACTAGGATGGTGCCACGAAGGGCGTACTCCATCACTAGCGAATGGTCATGTGGGGAGGAAACTTGCTCACACAGAGGACCTCAACTGGCAAACTAGGATGGTGCCACGAAGGGCGTACTCCATCACTAGCGAATGGTCATGTGGGGAGGAAACTTGCTCCACACAGAGGACCTCAACTGGCAAACTAGGATGGTGCCACGAAGGGCGTACTCCATCACTAGCGAATGGTCATGTGGGGAGGAAACTTGCTCCACACAGAGGACCTCAACTGGCAAACTAGGATGGTGCCATGAAGGGCGTACTCCATCACTAGCGAATGGTCATGTGGGGAGGAAACTTGCTCCACACAGAGGACCTCAACTAGCAAACTAGGAGGGTGCCACGAAGGGCGTACTCCATCACTAGCGAATGGTCATGTGGGGAGGAAACTTGCTCCACACAGAGGACCTCAACTGGCAAACTAGGATGGTGCCACGAAGGGCGTACTCCATCACTAGCGAATGGTCATGTGGGGAGGAAACTTGCTCCACACAGAGGACCTCAACTGACAAACTAAGATGGTGCCACAAAGGGCGTACTCCATCTCTAGCGAATGTTCATGTGGGGAGGAAACTTGCTCCACACAGAGGACCTCAACTGGCAAACTAGGATGGTGCCATGAAGGGCGTACTCCATCACTAGCGAATGGGAATCAGGATGGTGCCACGAAGGGCGTACTCCACCACTAATCCCCGGGTCAAATGCTAGGGTGGTGCCACGGAGGGCGTACTCCACCACTAGCGGGTCTAATCCTAAGGGAAGGAAGGACCTAACCTTAAGGACAAGGCGAAGAGCGTTAAAAAAATAAGGCCTTAAAAAAAAAGGTAGAATCAAGTTATAAATCAAGAAAAGGAAGTTTTATTAATTGATAAAATGAGCTACATCAAGCATAGTATTTCTTAAGAAAATGCCCATTGACAGGTAGCATCGGGTGGTTCCCTTTACAATCTACTAACTGATACGAGCCTCCTTCGTAGACAGTCTCTATAACAAAGGGTCCTTCCCACGTAGGTTCAAATTTGCCTCCCAGCTTCCGATGGGCCAAGATAGGCCTCCGAAGGACCAATACCAAGTCTCCCGCTTGGAAGGTCCTAGGTCGCACTAACTTGTCATGGGCTTGAACCATACGGGATTTATACAACTCTAAACTTTGTTGAGCTTGGAGACGTCGCTCTTCAAGGCCTTCGAGTTCTTCTAATCGTAGTTTTGCATTTTGTTCATTGGTAATTTGATTCTGAACTGTAATTCTAAGCGAAGGGATTTGTATTTCCAAGGGCAGAACAGCCTCAGATCCATACACTAGTGCAAACGGGGTGGATTGGGTCGGGGTTCTATAAGTGGTACGATAAGCCCACAAAGCTTCCACCAACCGCTCATCCCACTGCCGTTTGTTATCATCAAGGGTCTTTTTGACAATTTGCACCAAGGTTTTGTTGAAGGCTCGGCCAATCCATTCGCCCGAGGGTAATAGATCGTCGAATATCTCCAATCAATATTATGGCGCCTTACAAAACTATTGATTTTTGTAGACTTGAATGCGGACCCATTATCGGATATGATTCTGCGAGGTACGCCGAATCGATATACAATATGGTCACGAAAGAATTTTAAGACATGGTGTGATGTTACGTTTCGTAGGGGAATTGCTTCCGCCCATTTTGAAAAGTAATCAGTTGCTGCTAATATGAAACGATGACCTCTCGCAGAGGGAGGGTCAATCGGCCCAATGATATCCGTGCCCCAACTCTCGAAGGGCCACGAGGCTATCGTAGGGTGTAACACATTAGGCGGCTGATGTAAAACCACACCATGGACCTGACATTGATGACAGTGCTTTGCAGTATTCATGCAATCGTCAATCATTGTAGGCCAATAATATCCAAGTCTTTTAATCTTTAATTTCATTTTTGGACCCGATTGATGAGCACCGCACAGTCCTGAATGAAGTTCATTAACAATCTTCTGGGCTTCTCGCTTGTTCAAACAGCGCAGCCACATGTGATCGAAAGACCGACGGTACAACAGATCGTTAACTAGTGCATATGATAGGGCACGTTTCTTAATCTGGTTGGAGAGTGATTTATCCTGGGGAAGCTTCCCTTCTTTAAGGTAATCGACTAAGGGTCGTCTCCAATCGCCTTCTTCGTCAGTTGTCGAAGAGGCAGAAAGGATCTGAAGGGGAGTCTTACTAATGTGCTCCAAATCTATAAGAGAGAGAGTCTTACGACCCTGTATCTCTATAGGGATGGAATCCTCCTCAGGACATGCAAATTCCTTTGCAAGTTTTGCTAGGGCATCCGCCGCAGAATTGCTTCCACGGGGAACCCTATACAAAGTAGCAATGGGGATTTGTTCCAACAAGTGAAGTGTATACTGGTGATATCTTAGGAGATTCGGATTCAAGACTTTATAAGTTCCGGCGACTTGGTTAATAACCAGTTGGGAATCTCCAAAGATCTTAATCTCTTTAATCTCCATTAGAATTGCAAGTTCCAAACCAGTTATCAGAGCTTCGTATTCAGCTTCGTTATTTGTGCAAGGCTCCGATAAGTGGTAGGAAAAGTGCATCATTCCTTTTTCTGGTGTAATAAAAATTAGACCGACTCCAGCCTTTCCAGGAATTACAGATTGTTGGGTCGCAATCCTACGGGAGGATGCTGCCCCATCAAAATATAATTCCCATATGGCCTCGCCAGATTCCCCCAAACTCATGATTTGTTCGTCGGGTAAGTCATCATTCAGAGGAGAATCTGCTGGCAGCGGGTGTGCTGCCAGAAAGTCGGCAACAGCCTGTCCTTTCACAGCACGAAGAGGAGTGAAAGTAATCTCAAATTGCAACAATATCATAGACCAACGAGCTAAACGTCCTAACAACGTAGGTCGGGTCATAAGATATTGCAAAGGATTAACTCTTGAAATCAAACTGATTGAGTGGGAGAGCATGTAATGCCTCAGTTTTTGAGCTGCAAAAACTAAAGCAAGACAATGCTTCTCAATTGATGGGTATCGAATTTCAGTAGGAAGGAGTCTTCGACTAAGGTAGTAGAGAGCATTCTCTTTTCCTTCGTCGTTAACTTGAGCTAACAGGGCACCAAAAGACTCATCTAGAGCTGCGGTGTAGAGGATTAATGGCTTTCCCGGAATCGGAGCTGCCAAGACTGGCGGGTTAGAAAGGTATTGTTTGATATCGTCAAAAGCATTCTGACACTTCTCGCCCCATACAAATTTAGTATCCTTTTTCGCAAGGAAAGAAAAGGGTTGACATCTCCCGGAAAGATTAGAAATAAACCTCCTTATATATGCCAATCTACCTTGTAGAGACCTTAACTGAGTAAGGCTCTTAGGGGATGGCATATTTAAGATGGCTTCAATTTTAGCAGGATCTATCTCGATTCCGCGGTGCCTCACTACGAATCCTAAGAATTTTTCCGAGGCGACGCCGAAGGCGCACTTCAAGGGGTTCATTTTCAAATCGTAGCGGCGCAACCGTTCGAAAACAACTCTTAAGTCATACAAGTGAGCCTCTTTAACCTTGCTCTTGACAACTAAATCATCAATATAACATTCAACTTGGTTATGAATTAAGTCGTCAAAGATACGGGTCATGGCCCGTTGGTAGGTTGCTCCGGCATTCTTTAAGTCGAATGGCATTACCTTATAACAAAAGATTCCAATAGGGGTTCTGAACGCCGTATTTCTCTCATCTTCAGGGGCCATCTTGATTTGGTTATAACCCGACGAGCCATCCATGAAGGAGAAGATAGCATGTGAGGAGGCAATGTCCACCATGAGTTCTGGTATTGGTAGAGGGAACTCATCCTTAGGGCATGCCTTATTTAGATCCCGATAGTCGACACAAATCCGAATCTGACCATTTTTCTTTCGAACTGGCACGACGCTAGCCACCCAAGAGGGGTATTGTTCCTCTCGAATGAATCCGACTTCTGCCAATTTCTTAACTTCAGAAACGACTTGTTGCTCAAACTCTAAGCGCATGCGTCGAGGAGCTTGTTTAACAGGGATGGCATCATGCCGAACTCCAAGTTTGTGAACTGCTACCTCAGCAGGCAAACCTGGCATTTCGTCATATGTCCAGGCAAAGCAATCCCTGAACTCGAATAACAACTGGATTAAGTCTTGGGTTTCACCCTCGCTTAACAAAGTACTTATGAAAATCGGACGGGGGTCATCATCGTTTCCCAGGTTAATTTCCTTCAACTCATCGACTGTCGACTTAATTTCCTCTTCAAATTCAAGGGGTGCATCCCGAACTTGAAGATCATCGGGATCGTCTAAAGTCTCCAAACAGAGTCCATCTAGAGGACAAGGAGGATCTGTAGGGACATTTGGAGAATCGAGATGGTAAGTTATCATTAGGCAATACTCATCATCATCGAATGAACTAACTGTTCCAAAGCCAATACCACTTGTTGGATTTTTATTTATTTTTGTTCGCCAAATATTCTCGTGGTATCTAGCTTGACCCTTAGTCCATCGGTATGGTATAGAACCTTTAGAAAAAGTATTTTTTACACAAACAGGGAAGTAGCCGAAAGGTAATTCCATTAATTCATTAAAATCTGCCTCCTCAAGGGTTACATCACCTTCGTCCCTTGCGGAGGAGGAGCCAGGAAAGAATTTCTGGACTTTCTTAACTTCACCATCCAAGTTGGGGGCCACTTTGACTTCCAACCTACAACCCTGCCTGCCGACAGTGGGGTCAGAGAAAGGGCCTCAATCCTTCTAGTGAGCTTTTCATACATTGTTAATTCAGGCTCGTCACTTTTAACTTTTGAAATATCTACCTCAGGGTCACATTCCTGGTCTAAGGTGAGATCAAATTTTGGAGGAGTATTTATGTTTTGATAATCGAGAGAGAGGGCAGCACCTTGACTTTCTAGTTCACCATCGGAATCTGATTCCAAATCAATATACACAGGTGCTGCTCTCCTGTCTAATGAAGCGCGGCCTCGACCTCGTGCCCTTAAAGCCATCCTCCCACCTCTTTGAGGTAATGTGCTTGGAGGTCTAAGGACAACAATATCAGAGTCGTCTTCACTACTCGATTGAATCATTTCTTGATTGATATTTTTATCTTTTTCTTTCCTTTGGTTGAATTTTTGTCCAACCATTTTCTCCTCAAATTTGATCTCTAATTTAGAACGGGACGAGGATCCTTTTGGTATGAAATATGCAGCATCTTCGTAGATCCCAATTTCTTGAATCGAGAATGGTTGCAAATCACCCTTAATCACATGTTCAATGCCGTCTCGTTGATACTTAATGCATTGGTGCAGGGTAGATGGAACCATTCTATATTCGTGAATCCAAGGTCTACCTAGAAGTGCGTTAAAGGACGTAGTCGAATCGAAGCCTAGCCTTATGTGGTGGTCCGACATAACTCTGGGCATCAGGTGGTGGTCAGGCGGAACCCAGGGCCTCAAGTGGTGGTTCGACGGAGCTCAGGGCCTAAGTGGCGGTCTAGCGAGGTGATGGCTTCAAGTGGTGGTTGGCGGAGCTCAGGGCCTTAAGTGGTGGTCAGACGGATCAATGACATCAAGTGGTGGTCCGACGAAGTGAGGGCCTTAATTGTGGTCCGGCGGAAACTCAGGGCCTTAAGGATGGTCCGGCGGAGAACTGGCGTCAGGTAGTGGTCCGGTGGAGGTGAGGGCCTCAAGTGGT
>CM028358.1:36254026-36306470 GCA_016618105.1 Dendrobium huoshanense
GAAAAGACCATCTGTTGAAAAGCAAAATCCACGTTCTCTGTTGCTTTTCTCCCTAAGGGTTTTTCACTATTAAACTTTTGAGAAACTTCTTAATAAGGCTAGCAATTTGCAGAAAGAGGCTCCTAGGATGCCATTCTTACGAGAGCAGTCTGAAGAAAGAAGGGTCCAAACTGGTAAAGACATTTGAAAAGAAAGCTGTGTCTCAGCAGTAGATAAGGAAAGAGGCCAATGTTAGTCAGCCTAGCACTCACTTCCACCACAGCCGCCTCAGACAGCCCCTTCAGATAGTTCCTCAATATACTAGAGATCCCTCTTTCATCCCTTTAGAGAGAGATTGGCAAAACCTTATCCATTTAAAAGGGAGTCAGTTAAGAAGATCTTCAGGAGTCTGTTAAAGAAACCGGATTCCAGTTGCCAGAGCTAGAAGGCCTGAGATGAGAGCAAGAAAGATGATCCCAAGTACTGCCCCTACCACAGATGCTTAGTCACCCTCTTGAGGACTGCGTTGTGTTCAAAGATTGGCTTGAGAGGAACTACACCAAGGTAACATCATAATACCTAAGGAATACTTGGTCGATCCAGAAAAGCTTCAATTAAGACCATTTCAGGTATCCTCTTAACTCTTCTTGTTTTGTTGAAGATGGTTGGGACATTGCTTTGTCCGGGCACTTAAAAGTCGATTAACAAGTCTTTTCATCTTTCTCAACAGCTGACTACGATAGCCCAGGCCCGGTGTGGAAGGTTGACCTGGACGCTTCGCAGAAGGATGTTGAGCCACTCCCTCTCCAGTAGTCTTAGGAACTACTGAGAAAAATGTGAAAAAGAGAAAAATCTGATTTTGTAGAGAGGAAGTGTGTAGATGAGAGATGTATTAGAATGGCGGATGGTGGTGTTAAAACCCTTTCCCCTCTTTTGTTATCTGACTTTTACTTTGCCCCATCAAAGGCGAAGGGTCAAAAGATGAATAAAAAACATCCTTCTACTTCTGTCTTGATGATTAACCATGAATCTCAAATGCAAATTGATGACTCTCCTGCTTTGAATCAAACTCCTAATGAACCAAATATTGAGGCTAATCAAACCACCTCACTGAATCGACTATTCAAGAAGAGGTCGAATTTGAAGCTTTATCAGAAAGTGATTTCCCTCAAATTAATTTCCAAGGAAATCCTATCTTGATAGAACTTTCAGATTCTGACTCGCTTTCAGAAAATGATGATCCGACACCTATGGTGTGTGTAGACACTGCTCTAGTTTGCCCGCCCGAAGACATCGAGCAGGTGCAACTCCGTGGCGGTAAAGTCTTACCCCCTAGGATGCCCCCTCAGGAAAAGGCAAGCAACTTCATTCGAAATTTTAAGTCCGGACTCCCCTCAACAACCAGAATCTCCTTTAATTCCTCCGGGTTTCGAGTCTGTCGTTCCTAAGGTTGATTATAATGTTCTAGCCCACCTTAGGAAGTTGCCAGCAAAATTAAGTATTTATGACGCCCTCCTTCTTTCCAAAGAAATGAGGGAGTCTTTAATTAAAGCACTTCTCGATCCCGAGATTTGCTTAACACAGTTGGCTGCAACTTCAGAAGGTGAGGCTCTCTACTTCAAAGAGGTCCTGGGGTTACCTTTTCAGACGAAGATTTACTCTTGAGAACTGCTGACCACAATCGTCCCTCTACATTACTGTAGATGTGGGAAATTTTAAGTTATCAAGAGTCCTTGTTGATCCGGGTGCATCGGTCAACGTGATGAACATAAAGACCCTTGCTTATCTCAGAGTTGATACTAGCAAGCTTTCAACCGACAGGTTGGTGCTTCGTGGGTTCAACGAGAGGGCGAGAGAGCTTTAGGTTCAATCACTCTACTCCTGGAGATAGGAGGTTTAAAAACTGAAGCTAAATTTCATATAATTGATTCAACTACGTCCTTTAACGCACTTCTAGGTAGACCTTGGATTCACGAATATAGAATGGTTCCATCTACCCTGCACCAATGCATTAAGTACCAACGAGATGGCATTGAACATGTGATTAAGGGTGATTTGCAACCATTCTCAATTCAAGAAATTGGGATCTACGAAGATGCTGCATATTTCATACCAAAAGGGTCCTCGTCCCGTTCTAAATTAGAGATCAAATTTGAGGAGAAAATGGTTGAACAAAAATTCAACCAAAAGAAAGAAAAAGATAAGAATATCAATCAAGAAATGATTCAATCGAGTAGTGAAGACGACTCTGATATTGTTGTCCTTAGACCTCCAAGCACATTACCTCAAGAGGTGGGAGGATGGCTTTAAGGGCACGAGGTCGAGGTCGCGCTTCATTAGACAGGAGAGCAGCACCCGTATATATTGATTTGGAATCAGATTCCGATAGTGAACTAGAAAGTCAAGGTGCTGCCCTCTCTCTCGATTATCAAAGCATAAATACTCCTCCAAAATTTGATCTCACCTTAGACCGGGACAGTGACCCTGAGGTAGATATTTCAAAAGTTAAAAGTGACGAGCCTGAATTAACAATGTATGAAAAGCTCACTAGAAGGATTGAGGCCCTTTCTCTGACCCCACTGTCGGCAGGCAGGGTTGTAGGGTTAGAAGTCAAAGTGGCCCCCAACTTGGATGGTGAAGTTAAGAAAGTCCAGAAATTCTTTCCTGGCTCCTCCTCCGCAAGGGACGAAGGTGATGTAACCCTTGAGGAGGCAGATTTTAATGAATTAATGGAATTACCTTTCGGCTACTTCCCTGTTTGTGTAAAAAATACTTTTTCTAAAGGTTCTGTACCATACCAATGGACTAAGGGTCAAGCTAGATACCACGAGAACATTTGGCGAACAAAAGTAAATAAAAATCCAACAAGTGGTATTGGCTTTGGGACCGTTAGTTCATTTGATGATGATGAGTATTGCCTAATGATAACTTACCATCTTGATTCTCCAAATGTCCCTACAGATCCTCCTTGTCCTTTGGATGGACTCTGTTTGGAGACTTTAGACGATCCCGATGATCTTCAAGTTCGGGATGCACCCCCTGAATTCGAAGAGGAAATTAGGTCGACAGTCGATGAGTTAAGAGAAATTAACTTGGGAAACGATGATGACCCCCGTCCGATTTTTATAAGTACTCTGTTAAGCGAGGGTGAAACTCAAGACTTAATCCAGTTGTTATTCGAGTTTAGGGACTGCTTTGCCTGGACATATGACGAAATGCCAGGTTTGCCTGCTGAGGTAGCAGTTCACAAACTTGGGTTCGGCATGATGCCATCCCTGTTAAACAAGCTCCTCGACGCATGCGCTTAGAGATTGAGCAACAAGTCGTTTCTGAAGTTAAGAAATTGGCGGAGGCCGGATTCATTCGAGAGGAACAATACCCCTCTTGGGTGGCCAGCGTCGTGCCAGTTCGGAAGAAAAATGGTCAGATTCGGATTTGTGTCGACTATAGGGATCTGAATAAGGCATGCCCTAAGGATGAGTTCCCTTTACCAATACCAGAACTCATGGTGGACATTGCCTCCTCACATGCTATTTTCTCCTTCATGGATGGCTCGTCGGGTTATAACCAAATCAAGATGGCCCCTGAAGATGAGAGAAATACGGCGTTCAGAACCCCTATTGGAATCTTTTGTTATAAGGTAATGCCATTCGGCCTAAAGAATGCCGGAGCAACCTACCAACGGGCCATGACCCGTATCTTTGACGACTTAATTCATAATCAAGTTGAATGTTATATTGATGATTTAGTTGTCAAGAGCAAGGTTAAAGAGGCTCACCTGCATGACTTAAGAGTTGTTTTCGAACGGTTGCGCCGCTACGATTTGAAAATGAACCCCTTGAAGTGCGCCTTCGGCGTCGCTTCGGGAAAATTCTTAGGATTCGTAGTAAGGCACCGCGGAATCGAGATAGATCCTGCTAAAATTGAAGCCATCTTAGATATGCCATCCCCTAAGAGCCTTACTCAATTAAGGTCTCTACAAGGTAGATTGGCATATATAAGGAGGTTTATTTCTAATCTTTCCGGGAGATGTCAACCCTTTTCTGTCCTTGCGAAAAAGGATACTAAATTCGTATGGGGCGAGAAGTGTCAAAATTCTTTTGATGATATCAAACAATACCTGTCTAACCCGCCAGTCTTGGCAGCTCCGATTCCCGGAAAGCCATTAATCCTCTACACCGCAGCTCTAGATGAGTCTTTAGGTGCTCTGTTGGCTCAAGTTAATGACGAGGGAAAAGAGAATGCCCTCTACTACCTTAGTCGAAGACTCCTTCCTACTGAAATTCGATACCCATCAATTGAGAAGCATTATCTTGCTTTAGTTTTTGCAGCTCAGAAACTAAGGCATTATATGCTCTCCCACTCAATCAGTCTGATTTCAAGAGTTAATCCTTTGCAATATCTTATGACCCGACCTACGTTGTCAGGACGTTTAGCTCGCTGGTCTATGATATTATTGCAATTTGAGATTACTTTCACT
This sequence comes from Dendrobium huoshanense, assembly GCA_016618105.1. Classification (NCBI taxonomy): domain Eukaryota; kingdom Viridiplantae; phylum Streptophyta; class Magnoliopsida; order Asparagales; family Orchidaceae; genus Dendrobium; species Dendrobium huoshanense. Next base: position 36,258,486 of record CM028358.1, read on the forward strand.
CCTCTTCGTGCTGTGAAAGGACAGGCTGTTGCCGACTTCCTGGCAGCACACCCGCTGCCAGCAGATTCTCCTCTGAATGATGACTTACCCGACGAACAAATCATGAGTTTGGGGGAATCTAGCGAGGCCATCTGGGAATTATATTTTGATGGGGCAGCATCCTCTCGTAGGATTGCGACCCAACAATCTGTAATTCCTGGAAAGGCTGGAGTCGGTCTAATTTTTATTACACCAGAAAAAGGAATGATGCATTTTTCCTACCACTTATCGGAGCCTTGCACAAACAACGAAGCTGAATATGAAGCTCTGATAACTGGTTTGGAACTTGCAATTCTAATGGAGATTAAAGAGATTAAGATCTTTGGAGATTCCCAACTAGTTATTAACCAAGTCGCCGGAACTTATAAAGTCTTGAATCCCAATCTCCTAAAATATCACCAGTACACGCTTCACTTGTTGGAACAAATTCCCATTGCTACTTTGTATAGGGTTCCCCGTGGAAGCAATTCTGCGGCGGATGCCCTAGCAAAACTTGCAAAGGAATTTGCATGACCTGAGGAGGATTCCATCCCTATAGAGATACAGGGTCGTATGACTCTCTCTCTTATAGATTTGGAACATATTAGTAAGACTCCCCTTCAGATCCTTTCTGCCTCTTCGACGACTGACGAAGAAGGCGATTGGAGACGACCCTTAGTCGATTACCTTAAGGAAGGGAAGCTGCCCCAGGATAAATCACTCTCCAACCAGATTAAGAAACGTGCTCTCTCATATGCACTAGTTAACGATCTGTTGTACCGTCGGTCCTTTGATCACATGTGGCTGCGCTGTTTGAACAAGCGAGAAGCCCAGAAAATTGTTAATGAAGTTCATTCAGGACTGTGCGGTGCTCATCAATCGGGTCCAAAAATGAAATTAAAGATTAAAAGACTTGGATACTACTGGCCTACAATGATTGACGATTGCATGAATACTGCAAAGCACTGTCATCAATGTCAGGTCCATGGTGTGGTTTTACATCAGCCGCCTAATGTGTTACACCCTACGATAGCCTCGTGGCCCTTTGAAAGTTGGGGCACGGATATCATTGGGCCGATTGACCCTCCCTCCGCGAGAGGTCATCGTTTCATATTAGCTGCAACTGATTACTTTTCAAAATGGGCGGAAGCAATTCCCCTACGAAACGTAACATCACACCATGTCTTAAAATTCTTTCGTGACCATATTGTATATCGATTCGGCGTACCCCGCAGAATCATATCCGATAATGGGTCCGCATTCAAGTCTACAAAAATCAATAGTTTTGTAAGGCGCCATAATATTGATTGGAGATATTCGACGATCTATTACCCTCGGGCGAATGGATTGGCCGAGGCCTTCAACAAAACCTTGGTGCAAATTGTCAAAAAGACCCTTGATGATAACAAACGGCAGTGGGATGAGCGGTTGGTGGAAGCTCTGTGGGCTTATCGTACCACTTATAGAACCCCGACCCAATCCACCCCGTTTGCACTAGTGTATGGATCTGAGGCTGTTCTGCCCTTGGAAATACAAATCCCTTCGCTCAGAATTGCAGTTCAGAATCAAATTACCAATGAACAAAATGCAAAACTACGATTGGAAGAACTCGAAGGCCTTGAAGAGCGACATCTCCAAGCTCAACAAAGTTTAGAGTTGTATAAATCCCGTATGGTTCAAGCCCATGACAAGTTAGTGCGACCTAGGACCTTCCAAGCGGGAGACTTGGTATTGGTCCTTCGGAGGCCTATCTTGGCCCATCGGAAGCTGGGAGGCAAATTTGAACCTACGTAGGAAGGACCCTTCGTTATAGAGACTGTCTACGAAGGAGGCTCGTATCAGTTAGTAGATTGTAAAGGGAACCACCCGATGCTACCTGTTAATGGGCGTTTCCTTAAGAAATACTATGCTTGATGTAGCTCATTTTATCAATCAATAAAACTTTCTTTTCTTGATTTATAGCTTGATTTTACCTTTTTTTTTTAAGTTAAATTTTTTAACGCTCTTCGCCTTTTCCTTAAGGTTAGGTTCTTCCTTCCCTTAGGATTAGACCCGCTAGTGGTGGAGTACGCCCTCTGTGGCACCACCCTGGCATTTCACCCGGGGATTAGTGGTGGAGTACGCCCTTCGTGGCACCATCCTGATTCCCATTCGCTAGTGATGGAGTACGCCCTTCGTGGCACCATCCTAGTTTGCCAGTTAATTTGCCTATTAGGAGTAAGTCTTCTATCAGCATCCTATAGGCCTAAGGTTGGGTGATGCCCTTCCTTAGACCCAAGGCTAGGTATTCCCTACCTTGGTTTCCAGTTGATCCGTCTACTAGGAGTAAGTCTTCTATCAGCTTCCTGTAGACCTAAGGTTGGGTGATGCCCTTCCTTAGACCCAAAGCTAGGTATTTCCTACTTTGGTTTCCGGTTAATTTGCCTATTAGGAGTAAGTCTTCTATCAGCATCCTATAGGCCTAAGGTTGGGTGATGCCCTTCCTTAGACCCAAGGCTAGGTATTCCCTACCTTGGTTTCCAGTTGATCCGTCTACTAGGAGTAAGTCTTCTATCAGCATCCTGTAGACCTAAGGTTGGGTGATGCCCTTCCTTAGACCCAAAGCTAGGTATTTCCTACTTTGGTTTCCAGTTAATCTGCCTATTTGGAGTAAGTCTTCTATCAGCATCCTATAGGCCTAAGGTTGGGTGATGCCCTTCCTTAGACCCAAGGTTAGGTATTCCCTACCTTGGTTTCCAGTTGATCCGTCTACTAGGAGTAAGTCTTCTATCAGCTTCCTGTAGACCTAAGGTTGGGTGATGCCCTTCCTTAGACCCAAAGCTAGGTATTCCCTACTTTGGTTTCCGGTTAATTTGCCTATTAGGAGTAAGTCTTCTATCAGCATCCTATAGGCCTAAGGTTGGGTGATGCCCTTCCTTAGACCCAAGGCTAGGTATTCCCTACCTTGGTTTCCAGTTGATCCGTCTACTAGGAGTAAGTCTTCTATCAGCATCCTGTAGACCTAAGGTTGGGTGATGCCCTTCCTTAGACCCAAAGCTAGGTATTTCCTACTTTGGTTTCCAGTTAATCTGCCTATTTGGAGTAAGTCTTCTATATGCATCCTATAGGCCTAAGGTTGGGTGATGCCCTTCCTTAGACCCGAGGTTAGGTATTCCCTACCTTGGTTTCTCCGGTCCTCTCTTCAGAATAGGTGTAAGCCTTTTCATTAGCATCCTATAGGTTTGAGGTTGGGAGATGATCTCCCTTCCATTCTCAAAATTCTACTTCCATTCGGTCAACGCCAATGTGTGCAGCAGAAGTTCCTTCTACCACACACATTGGGGGTCCATTTGTTGACCTCATTTTTGTATGAGGTCACTAAGACCCTTCCAGAATCCAGATTAATTTTTAGATCCTAGGATCCACTCTAGACCTTAGGATTCTTTCCTAGAGCTAGACCTTTGAGCCTATTCTAGAACATAGGATTCCTTTAAATCCTAGATCTTAGAACTCTCCTAGATCTTAGGATCACTCCAACTTCAAATCAACCTCCACCTTTGATCAACCTCAATTTTAAATCAATTCCTATACTTAATCCACTCCAATTTCAATTGGATTCCTACCTATGACCAATTTGAATCTCAAACTCCATCCAATTCAAATCCAAATTAATTCAAACTTCAAATCAAATCCAAACCCAGAGTTTAAACTCAAATTCAAACCTTTAAGGCCCTGTCCTAAACACCCTTTTCAGAGATTTTTCAAACATTTCAAAACCCAGTCAAATGGCCTCTGATTCAGGGTCTATCACTTGCAAAGTGATAAGACATGTCTCTAAAGGCTACCCTCCAAGTTTGAGCTCATTCTGAGGTCTCTAACCCCAGAATCTGAATTAAAATTCAAAGGCTGTAAAACCTTCAAATATTTACAGCCTGTGCCACTGAGCCTAACCCCTTTGAGATCTTGACCTTGGAACCCTTATCCAAGCCTCCAATCACTTCCAGATCTTTGATTTTAACCCATTGAGCAGTAAACTGCACTTTTCAAACCCTTTTTGACCTTAGTTGACCAATAGGTCAAAATTGACCAAAACACCCCTATGGGGCTCAAATGGGGATTTCAAACCAAATGAGCTCCAAATGGGATGCAACCACCTTTAACAAATTTCAAATGCCATTTCAAAACTTTTGAACCTATTTCCAACCCTTGAGTCAACCTGGTTGACCAAGTCAACTGGTTTGACCCAAGGGGCCCTTTAAGGGTCCAAACATGTGTTTTGACCCAAATGACCTCTCTAAGTCACCCAACCACTTCCATTAACCTTAAAATATCATTTCAAACCTGTTGAGCCCAAACCCAGACCCTGGGTCAACCTGGTTGACCAAGTCAACCCAGGTTGACCAAACAGGCCCTTAGGGGCTCAAATAGGGATTTTGGTCAATTTGACCTCCCCAGACCTAGGAACCACCCTCAATGGTCTTAAAATATCTTTTCAAATTTGTCCAGCCCAGATTCACCCATTGGGTCAGCCTGGTTGACCCAGTCAACTTAGGTTGACCCATTAGCTCTTAGAGGGTCTAAATGGGTTAGATCAACTCATCTGAGCTCTTCAACCCCTATTACCTATTCAAATCAATTCTTGGATAAGGCTCAAGTGTCACTTGACATTTGGTCAACTTGACTCAACTTGAGTTGACCAAGTCAACCCTCAATCCTTAGTGACATTGGCTCCCATTTTCCCTACCCTTGACTTTTGACTTTTGACTCTTAATCAAACTATCCTAAATGACCTTTTACCTCTCCAAATGCCACATCACTAACTTTGACCTAGTTGACTGGTCAAACAAAGTCAACAAAGCCCTAAATCCCTCCTTGAATTGGTCAAACCATCTATTTAACTTCAAGGAGTGTGAGATTAGGCTTGGAAGCTCTCCCATTGGCTGCTCCTATTTCCCTTCATGCCACATCACCAGCCTTGACCTGTTGACTGGTCAACCTGGTCAAACTCAAGCCTAAACCCTTCTAGAAGGCTTTATCACATGCTAAGCTCCTTTCCCTTGATTTAAGCTGCCAAGGCCGACCCATTAGTGCCCTAAAGCTCTCTAATAGGCCCCTTAACCGAGCTCTGCCCCTGGTTTAGCCATAAATGGCAATCCCTCTCCTCCACTCATCCCAAGTCCACCCAATGGGAATGAGGCATGTCCAGCCTTTGGGGCAGCCTTCCAGCTTTCCCAGGGACAGGTGGTATCATCTGGAGAGCCCAGGAGTCAATCCCAGCCGTCCAAATCCACCCAGGCCGCTTGAATAGGGAAAAAGTTGATTTTGAGGGCAATTGATCAAAGCAACCTCTCTCACTAACCCTAGCCTCCCAGATCGAGCTCTCAGTTCGTTTCGAACCTCCAGAGCTTCCTCTACCTCCTCACTACAAAACCAAGTGGTTGCACGTCACCGGCGGCGAGTTCTCCGGCGAACCCACCACCTAGACCGTCTCAAGCCCATAGCAGCCGATCCAGACGCGTTCGAGCTTGGATTTTCGCTGGGAATCTTCACTTGGACAATCTACAAGCTCAACCATCCAGAAATTTCGAAGATCTAACGGTATAGCTCCCTAAAACCCTAGATCTAGGTCACATTAGTTAGGCCTAAATAGCTTTACGTTTTTAGGGTTTTAGCTAAAACAAACTATTCCCCATAGTTTCTGTTCATGTCCTTAATCTATGTTTAAAATTTTAAGTGAAATGGTCGATCCGATCGAGAGAACGAAGCGAAATACGTTTTCTAGGGCGTCACTCACGGTCTTCGGCGAGTGTACGTTTTCTGGACCGTTGATCGTTCGATCAACGGTCCAGATCGAGCCCTTCCGCGGTCTGATCCGACCGCGCTTTCGATCTCTCGCTCGATCAGCCGTCCGGCGAGATCTAGGCCGTCCATTCGGAATAGCGGGATCGAATCTCCGCCGTCTGATCTTCTCCTGGTGAGATCAGACCGCGGGATCTGATCTCAGCCGTTGGATCGAACCCGCGGTTAATCCAACGGCTGTTACGCGCCGCTGACGTGGTTAAGTGAAAACCGCGTGAAGCGGCCAGCGGCCGACGCGTGTCCCCGCCGCCGCGCGGTTTCGATCCCGCCAATCCTAGCGCGCCGCGTGTCTGACCGCCGCCATTTAATTAAAAATAATGGATTTTAATTAGTTTTAATTGCTGAAACTTAAATAAATCATAGTAAATCAAATATATAACCAAAAATTAAGTATAATATATCAAACTTTTCAGAATTTCATCTAGTTTATTTTAAAAATAAAATTAGTTTATTTTGACTATTATTTTACTGGTAATTTAAGAAATACAGAAACACATATTTCATTTTTAATTAATTATATAAAAATTATTTTTATTTGAAATTTGGCATGCATGTTGTTGAGTGCATGGCTGGTCTCCAGAAAATTTTTCAGTATTATTTGAATAGTTTTTAAGGGTATTTTGAATTATTGGAGTATTTTCATCCTTTTTATATTTAATTAAATATTAAGTATTTAAAAAAATTACAAAAAATATATTTTATTATTTCCAAACTTCTATGGAGATCAGTGGATCTTTCAACCCATTAACATGTATTTTGATAATATATCTGATTATTTTATAATATATATTCCTATTTATATATATATAATTTCATTTATATTTATGTATTTTAATATATATTTTGAAATTCTATATATATAAGTAAATCCTTAAGTGTTTAAGAGTCATTTGAGATCTTAAATGTTGATTAAGCATGTTTGAATAGAAATGAAGGGGATGATTAGTGAATAATCATTTCTTGGTTATTCACTAAATATGTCTTAATTGTGTTAATTAGTTAATTGCATGCTTAAGGTGCACACATCACCTAGTCTAGGTTCTCCTAGATCTAAGGACTTGTTTGCTTGCCACTTGTATATGCATGCCATGTTTATTCAAAGGGTTAGAGGAACTTTGATTTGAACCTATTCAAAACTAGTGACATAATTAAGGACAATAATTAAGGACCCATGTATAGAAAACTTAGAAAAATTTCAATAATTAGGATTCACTTCCCCTTGAGTTGAAACTTTGAACATTTGAACTTAGTGACATCCTCAGCCCCTAGAGAAATTTTCACTGATTTTTGAGGTCATTAGGTCCCCTAATTAATTTTCTAAGTCTTAAACCCTTAATTAAGCCTTTAAAACTTTAAAAATTGTAATAAATCCAATTTAAATCCAAAAATTACATATAAACCTTCAAACTGACCAGAATTCAGTCCTTAATCTGTGATAATTAAAAGCCCTTTTATTTGACAGCAACTTAAACCCTAATTTAATTTTAAGTGAAAACCAATATTTAATTAAGATAATTAATTAATAATAATATAAAAATCTAAAAATCTCCCAAACACTTGGGGATCCCTCCTTAGGTTGTTCCTGACCTTTGGAGGTGTTTTCAAGAGATTGGGAATTTGTTTGAAGCAAAATCACAAAAGAGACCCTCTAATTAAGAAATTCCTAAAATTCATTAAAATGTCCAAACTTCGATAATTCATAACTAATTCAAATAAAATCCAAATCACCCAAACTCACTTGCATTCAACTCCTAATAAGCTCTAGTATTTATTAAAAATATTAAATTCCAGAAATTTGCAATATTTTAAAAAGTCAACAAATTGGTCAAACCGTAGTCAAAACTAGTTCAAAACTTCAAACCTTTGTAATAAAATGTAGAAAAATCCGATTTCAGTGTACTTACCTTCTAACTGATCGTAGTAAGGTCTAGTATTTTAATAAAATACAAACATTCCAGAATTTGAACCTAATCAAAAAGTCGATTTTCAACCCTTTAATTAAATCATTAAAATATTCAAAAAAAAAAAAAAACTCAAATCATTCTAAAACTCAAGAATATTAGTTTAATGCTTAAAACACTTAACAAACCCTTCAAAACACAACAACCACCCTAAAGTTGAAGTTTATTGGCTGGACTACTCCGGGCTGCGGGGCTAAGTGTCCTAAGGAGGCTGGTTCCTCGAGCCTGGTGGCACAACGCCACGAATGAATTCTAAAGGGTGTCAAACCTTAGAATTGATTAATTGTAAATTATTTAACATTTTTTTTTTTAAAAAAAAAAAAATCTCTAATTCAATTACATTAATTTGGTTTCTCGGCTGGACTACTCCGGGCTGCGGGGCTAAGTGTCCTAAGGAGGCTGGTTCCTCGAGCCTGGTGGCACAACGCCACGAATCAATTAATGGCAAACTTAAATTAATCAGGCTTTTAAAATCAGCAACCAACTCCCTTTAATATTAATCCACTCCTTTAATTCCAACCAATTTAAATAACTTAATCAACCCGATTGCTACTGGGTAACCCAGGCCTACGAGGCTATTAGCTTAGCCCCAAGGAAGGTGAAATAAACTTCACGGCCTCGGTGTGAAACAAAGGTAGCAATCAATTAACTTCTAAAATATTTTTAATTAAAATTCTTAATTCATTGATATTTAAATTCTAATCTAAATCCCCTTTTAAGCTTTAACAAACCCAAACTTTTAGACAACTTTAACCAATCACCAACTTTAGGATCTATCCCAGCCACACGACCTTCTACACACACTTTAGATGACGTGCTAGGACAACCAACTCTAGATCTAGGTTAGGCCGGTGTTTACTTTACTGCTGTGTGCCGGATTTTTCGTAGTTTTCACTGCATGTTGTGGATGAAATTGCTTTGCTATGTCTGCTTACTTTTTCTGTACTCTGTGGATGGATTGATGTGTTTGGCGACTAGATTACCCTTAGGTTAGGTACGATCTGGATGTTGACACAGTTTTCTGCAGGTGGCCACGCTCATACAGGGCAATATAAAAAGGGGGCAAATTAAAAATGCATAAATATTATAAACTCTTTGCACAGGTGCTTCAGCTGCTAAAGCCCCCAAATAAAAAGAGTGTGGCCAGTGTGTTTACTTTCTTTTCTGCTCATATACAACTGCTTGGGAATAACTGCTTTTTTTTTATATATATTAATTGCTTAGGATAACCCTGCAGGTGAGTCTAGATTTTTATTTTGATATCAATGTAATTTGTGCAAGTGTCAAGTGTTGTGAAAGTTTATTTTGAGTTGGGATACATAGATCCAAAGCTTGGATTCCAAAGAGGAAAGGATACCCCTTTGGGGAATACTCCTTTTCCATTTGGAAATCCAAATTTGGATCATACCTCTTCCTTACCCAAAGAGGAAAGAGTGGCCTTCCCCTTAGAGGGAAGTGCCCTCTTGTCCATTTGGGTAATCCACTACGAAGATTCCAAGAAGATTGAAGAAAAGGAGTCCAAAGAAGAATGAAATTGAAGATTTGAAGACTTGAAGATTGAGAGTATCCCACTCAAAATAACTTGCGTCATTACTAGGCTTAGAATCCGGGTTGTTGTCAGTGGTGCCCGGCCACTTTACTTTCTGTAATATTCTGGTTTGTAATAAGCAAGGCAATTCTGCCTATGGACATTTATTAATTAATTTGTATTTGATTTGATGATTTGATTGCCTTTAGGATTACTTGTTTTTACTAGTTTTTTGGCGATTGCATGCCGCTCTTTGTTTTCGCCTGGATACGTGAGGCTCGTGAGGGTGTGAAAGTTTTATACTCATAATCTTAAAAGTCTAAAATTTTAGTGAGTCTAAATAACGTAGAAAGATAACGAATCTAGGGAATTAGCCGGGGATCGCCCCCGGGGTCGCATGCATATTTCTGCACTTCTTCTTTCCTTGTTTTAGACCCTTCCCCGCCTGCGGGTAGAGTCCGGATAGTCTGACCTATGAGGACGAGGTGCCGGACCTGGGGAAGTCCAGTATTCTAAAAAATTATTTTATAAGCCTGTTTTTAAAAATTTCAAGCATATTTGATTTGAGGTTGTTAACCAGCATGCATTGCATTAGATACAAATTAAAGAGTCAAAATTTTAATTTCATAGTCCTTAGCATTTTAGCACCCAACATAAGTCAAAGGGGCCAATTAGGAAAATCTCTAGATGTCGGCCCCGCCTCCCCAAAACTTTAATTATAACGTCCCTACCACTCTTTCATAAAAGACCGGATTCATATATTTTAAATCGATTAGGTGGTTAGCTGGCTCCCCAATCCAGGCCGGGGTAAGTCCAGATCCTGCACTGCATTAGTTAGGATCGGACGACTGTGGTCCAGTGTCCAAAATAGATTTAGGATCCGGGGCAGATCTTTGATTATAAGACCCCAAATTTCGGGAATATAATCCCAAATTTCTAATAAAATGCTCAACTCTAATTAAATATCATTTCAAATCCAAAACATAAAGCCCAACACTTAGATTAAGTTGGGACATTTCCGGATGGTTCTGGAATCTCAAAGTGTCCCCTACCTCTCATCCTTTAACTCCGTTAATAACTGTTCAATTTTGATCCATTCCCTTTTGATTTTCCAATAATTCTATTCATACTTTGATATCACTCCTAGAAACTCTAAACAAAATTTTGCCATTATTTTAATCGAGAGTTTTCGTAGGAGATTTTATCTCCATACGATGTAATTAACTACGAGGGCTTGCGCTCGTAGGAGATTTAGAACCACACACGCACCTGATTTTAAAAAATCGATTTTTCAAAACTCAATTGGATTTCTTTGGGAAAATTTAAAATATTAGTAATCATTACTATCATATTCAAAGAATTATCATCGAATGATATTTTCTCCCTTCGGGAAGATATATCTTTCTTTGATAAGGCTTTGAATGTGAAATCAACGATCACACTTCTTGAATATTGTATTGGATATTCAGTTGAACCTCATTTTGACCCTTCGGGATCATATGAATTTCTCTTTAGCATCCGCTCACAATATTCAAGATGGATTTCATAATTCTAAGTCTGAACACCGTTATGAAAGTTTATTTTCGTCCTCCGGGGTGATATACTCTTTCTAACGAGTCGATTCGACCTTAGAATTAGAACTTAACCTTAATCTTAAAATCCCCAAAGAAAACCAATATTTTCAAAACATATTTTCAAAATTCCACCAACATCTTGAAAATTGTAAAAATATACAAAAATCAAAAGTAATGCGCAAAGGTTCGCAATGTGAAAAAGAGGCACAAAATAAGACTAAAGTGAAAAGATACACAAAAATGTGCCAAAATTTTGAAAAAGATGCGCAAAGCGCCACATGTGGCAGTTAATTCTTTCCAAATTCTTTTAATCTCTTAATTCAAATTGATCTTATCTTCATTTATAATTGATATTGAAATTTGAAATATACAATTTTTTATTCATCTTTATTTAATGAATTTCTCAATCTTAATGTCTAAACTGACTCATGTCTTTGATAAATTCTTATTATTATCTATGTTATATCACTTCTTAAATTATATGAGTTCCTATGATTTGCCTAATGTTCTATTTTTATTTGCATAACTTATTTCAATCACTCTTAAGATTGTATCGTCAAATGATTTTCATATCTCTGCTTACATTTCAAGTTGTTTTTCTCTTCTTCACTTTTTGCTGTTGTCAAAAAGGAGAAGAAATTGTTTGTGTCTTGTATATTGTGTTTGTGTTTATTTTGTTTTTGTAATTATGTTGATGTTTTATTTTGTATAAAACTTTTAAAAATAAATTTTTTTTAATCAATGACTCCTTATTTTGATGGATTTATCAATTCATGGGGAGTTTAAGAGATTCTTAAAATTTGATATCCTACAAACAATAATTGTTTTGCCATCATCAAAAATGGGGAGATTATTAAGAGAGTTGTTATTTGCATATGTTACATTATTGCAACTTGTATAATATTAATGATTTCAAAAATTATTGTTTTATGTGTAATTATCTCCTAACATTTTTTGGAAGATTTGTTTTTGCTATTGTTTGTACTAACATTTTAGGAAAATTGAACTCCAAATTATGAAGACTTCAAATCAAATTCAGCATAAAATTCTTTGCAAATTGAAGCTTTAAATTGTTCTTTGAATTGAGAGGGAGTGATTGTATTTGAGTGAATAAACACACACACACACTTAAGGAGATCTTACAAAATTTGTACTGATCGTACGAGACGAACCTAGTTTGTATGTGACGATCAGGTCAGTTATCGCCTCGTAGGAGCAATGGAACGAACATGAAGTGATGAAATTTTTCTAAGTCCTGATCATCCATGATGAAATTATTTTCGTCCCAGGACGAGTTAGGCTCTGTAAAAATTTCGTTCAGACAAAATTTATAATCATGCCAAGACGAGTTGGGCTCTGTAAAAATTTTGTCCAAATAAAATCCAAATCGTCCTAGGACGATTTCTTCTCTGTAAAAATTTCGTTCAAACGAAACTTATAATCGTACCAGAACAAGTTTCCATCTGTAAAAGTTTTGTCCGGACAAATTTCTGTTCGTCCCAGGATGATGTGAATTGACTTACCACAATTGGTTACGTCTTGCAGTTTTTAGGGAACCGACCTATGGTATAACTGATCGTACCAGACGAACCTAGTTCGTACAGGATGATGATCGCGTACGAACAGTTTGTACCAATATATATTAGGATCATTTTCGACACTTTAAGTAAAATCGTCCAGGATGATCCACGATCGTACGGAACAGTTCATTTTGTGTTGACTTGAAAATTTTGCAGTTTTGGACGTTTTTTCTTGTCTCTCCTATATAAGGTCCAAGTTTTGTTGTCACCTAATCTTTTTGTCATTTGATCTTAATGCCTATTGAAAGAAGAGTCAAGGAGAGAGTGTGAGAGAGCATTCAAAGGAGGATTCCTACCACTGGAGCATGATGGCTTCGTTTGGTGTTCAAAGGTAAGAATCTCTGTTGGAACTCGTTCAATAATAATTAGGATGTTAAGCCTAATTAAATGTCCCAAGGCTAACCAAGAGGGGGGGTGAATTGGTAATTTAAAAATTATAATTATACTATTAGATTTTTAGGAAACCTTTTTAATTATTTATTCAAGTTAAATTTAAAGTTTTAAAAATAAACTTTTCAACCAGAGTAAACAACTTGCAATGAAATTAAATTCGGAAGAAAAATAAGAAAGAACACACCAGATTTATAGTGGTTCGGTCAAACCTTGACCTACATCCACTCCCCGGAGGCACCCTCCGAGTATTGCACTAATACCACAAAGTGACTCTCCTTTTTCCCCCAACGCAAGGCAGAGAAGCCTATACAAAATCACTTTCACCTTCCCCGGTGCGGCGGAGTAGCCGGGTTCTTTGACACCAAAGAGATCTTCTTCTCGCCAAAACTTTCCTCAAGACGACCCATGAATCCGATGGTACTGAAGTGCAAGTTTTCCGGAGCAACCGTGTGAATATCCCCTCCACACTCCCTGAAAATCCCCTCCAATGATCTTCTCCCTCTCAAACTCCACCCTTTCCTCTCTCCCTTTCAAGTTCTCTCTTCTAGTTTTCTCCCAAAGAACGAAGACACAATGACTATAAAAGAAACACTTTATCATCCTTTTACACTCTCTAAATGTCGGCAGAGAACCGGACCGATGTTGTTGAACTTCACTTGAAAGCCTTCAAAGGAGATGGGCAGAAACAAAGAGATCTTCTTCTTCAAGTAACCTTGTGAATCCCTCACAAACCTCTCACTTGATCTCTCACTCTTCACTCTTACAATCTCTCCCAAACTCTCACACTCAATGATCCCTCTCAAGAGAAAACAACTCCAAAGGTACTTGTAATAGTTTCTAGGACTTCATATATAGAAAGGACATGAAAAACCCTCCAAAAACTACTAAAATCATATTTTCTGCGCACTGGATCGTCCCGTATGAACCTGAGTTAGTACGGATGAACTGTGTAAAAAACTATCCCGTACGAACCATTTGAGCATCAGTACGAACCAATTTCATCCTAGGACAAAATAGGTTCATCCCGGGATGAAATATTTTGTTCGGTACGAACAGTTATATCAAAGGTCTGTTCTGAAAACTGCAAAATATTGCAAGAAACGGCCATAGTCAGTTCCCTTCGTCCTGGGACGAAAATATTTCATCCTGGACGATCAGAACTTTGAAAAATATTTTTCTTCAATTCCTATTCATTCCATTGTTCTTACGAGGAGATAGCTGACCTGATCATCTCTTACGAACTATGTTCGTCCCGTACGATCAATATAAAATATTTAAGATCTCCTTAAGTGTGTATGTTTTAATTCACTCAATTTACAATCACTCCCTTTCAAGTTTATTTCAAAGAATAGTACAAGCTTCAAATCATAGAGTATTTCATGATGAATTGATTTTGAAGTCTTCGTTTGTCTGAAGTTTGATTGTCCTGAAATGTTAGTCCACACAAGAGCAAAATCAAATCTTCCAAAAAATGTTAGGAGATAATAACACATAAAATAATAATATTTGGAATCATCAAAACTATACAAGTTGCAAGAATGTAAAACATGCAAATAGCAACTTTCCTAACAATCTCCCCCTTTTTGATAATGGCAAAATAATTATTATTTGTATAATTAGAAATTCTAAGAATCTCCTAAACTCCCCCTGAAATGATAAACTCATGAAAATAAGGAGGCATTTGAATTCAAAAAGAAATTTTGTTTTTCAAAACTTTTATATAATACAAAACAACACAAAAGATAAAACAAAAACAATCAAACACACATACGAAAACATATGATAAAACAAATAAAAAACATAAAAATACTTAAGACACGAATACCAAAACATAATAAATAATTTCTCCCCCTTTTTGACAATATCAAAAAGTGAAGAAAAAAAAGACTATAAATGTAAGCAGACATATGAAAATCATTTAAAAATTTAACCTTTAAAGTGATTGACATAAAGTATGCAAATAAAATTAAAACATTAGGCAAATCATAAAATTCATAGAATTTAAGAAGAGATATAACATAGAAACTAAAAAGAATTTATCAAAACATGAGTCTATTTAGACATTTAAGGTAGAAAAAATCATTATAAAATTGATGATATAAAAATTTTATATTTCATATTTCAATATATAATATAAATGTAAAGAAGATCAATTTGAATTAAGAGATTAAAAATTAATGAAACAAATAACTATCACATGTGGTGCTTTGCGCATCTTTTTCTATTTTGTGGCACATTTTTGTGCATCTTTTCACTTGTTGGGCTTATTTTGTGCCTCTTTTTCACATTGCGAATCTTTGCACATTTCTTTTGATTTTTGTAGATTTGTACAATTTTCAAGAGTAATTGTATTCTTTCCAAAATTAATAATCTAAAATTTCAAATCTTTCTAAGTGCATAAATATTAATTGATAAGTGAAATACAAAATAAGAAAACATCACAATTGTAATAATAATATTAAAATTAATGTAGTCTAAATAAGAGACGTGAAATTGACAATCTTAATAATATCACGTTATAAACACAACTTAAATTAAAAAAAAAAATAGATTTTGTAATGAATTCAATTTTATGTTGCAGTTCAAATTATAGCACTTGTAAGATCAAAAATTTAAGGGTTTTTCATATAGGCTAACTAACATTTCAAACACATAACAAAAACACATAAACATTCAAAAAATCTAAAGAAATACAAGTACAAAATACAATACATAAACTATAAAAATCTTCATATCACATTTCAAATATCTCACAAAAAGATTTGTTCTCAACATTTCACCCGTATAGCCATTTATATGCGTACAAAAGAAGTAATATAAATCATCCAGGACGATCAGGAGATCGTACAGTATGACATGTACTGGAAAAATTAAACTATACGCAATCAGTCAAAACCAATTATCAATTTGCTACATAATTTGTACAGTACAAAAATATTTTTGTCAAGTACGAATAGAATACTTAGAAAAATTTGCACGATCGATCTAAAACATGGAACCAGATGTGAAAACATTTCAAAATCATATAAAAAATATTAAAAAAATAAAGATAGAAAAACACACAACAATAAAAAAAATAAAAATATAATAAATAAAAGGCATGCACATAAAAACACATAAACAAAAGGTTTAAACATCATTTTGCTCCTGATCTGATGATTCAGAAGCTAGATCTACCCAGAAGATATTTTACTTTTCATTATTTTTCTTTTCTACAATCTGCTTAGCTTTATCTTTTTCTTTAGTAGGAAGAGTTCTCAAATTAGGGCACTAACTTTTTAGATGTCCAGATTTTCTACATCGAAAACAAATTATATTTGAAGAAATCTGAACATTCTTACCATTTTTACCTTTAATCCACTTTTGTTGATGCTTATGCTTGTGCCTTAGTGAACTTTTCAATTTGCTTGTTTAGTCATTACTTTCCTCACCAACTAAGCCACTTTTCTCCATGTCTTCCGCTTTTAGCATTATTGTTTCACCTGCATCCAAAAGTCTTTGACCCAAACATTGCTCGTAGGTAATGAGTGAGCCAATCAAATTATCAATAGAATATTCATTAAAATTTTTTGATTCGTAAATAGTAACAACTTTGGCATCAAACTTGTCAAGTAAATAACTTAGAATTTTATTGACTATTTCAAAGTTTGAAAATTCTTTACCTAAAGCATGCAATGATGTTATAATTTAAATAAACCTAGTATACATGTCTAAGATCATCTCATAAGGTTTCATGCTAAAGAGTTCATAGTCATACATCAAAAAATTTAACTTAAATTGCTTGACTTCACTAGTACCTTCATATGTAATGCATAAACTATCCCAAATTTCCTTGCCGGTAGCACATATAGAGATTCTCATATAATCTTACAAATTTTAAGCACAGAACAAACAATTCATACATTTAGCATTTAATTCAGCATAAATTTATTCTACTCTACTCCATTCAGAAAAAGGGGTCTCAGTATTGATTCCATCTATAATACGTGACGGTACAGAATAAACACTTTGAATCATATGCCACATTCGATAATCTATTTATTGCAAGAAAGTAGACATTCGAATTTTCCAAAAATTAAAAGAAATATTTTCAAATAAAGGTGGTCTCACAATCGAATATCCTTCTAATATTTTACGGTTTCTAAAATTAGCCATACTCATTTTTCAAAAAGTAGTCTAAACTTATGATTTTGAAACAAAGGTCTGATACTACTTGTTGGAACTCGTTCAATAAGGATTAGGATGTTAAGCCTAATTAAATGTCCCAAGGCTAACCAAGAGGGGGGGTGAATTGGTAATTTAAAAATTATACTTATACTCTTGGATTTTTAGAAAACCTTTTTAATTATTTATGCAAGTTAAATTTAAAGTTTAAAAAATAAACTTTTTAACCAGAGTAAACAACTTGCAATGAAATTAAATACGGAAGAAAAATAAGAAAGAACACACCAGATTTATAGTGGTTCGATCAAACCTTGACTTACGTCCACTCCCCGAAGGCACCCTCCGAGTATTGCACTAATACCACAAAGTAACTCTCCTTTTGCCCCCAACGCAAGGCAGAGAAGTCTGTACAAAATCACTTTCACCTTCCTCGGTGCGGCGGCGTAGTCGGGTTCTTTGACACCAAAGAGATCTTCTTCTCTCCAAAACTTCCCTCAAGACGACCCTTCAATCCGATGGTACTGAAGTGCAAGTTCGCCGGAGAAACTGTGTGAATATCCCCTCCACACTCCCTTGAAATCCCCTCCAAGGATCTTCTCCCTCTCAAATTCCACCTTTTCCTCTCTCCCTTTCAAGTTCTCTCTTCTAGTTTTCTCCCAAAGAACGAAGACACAATGACTGTCAAAGATACACTTTGTCGTCCTTTTACACTCTCCAAGTGTCGGCAGAGAACCGGACCGATGTTGTTGAACTTCACTTGAGAACCTTCATAGGAGATGGGAAGAAACAAAGAGATCTTCTTCTTCAAGTAACCTTGTGAATCCCTCACAAACCCCTCACTTGATCTCTCACTCTTCACTCTTACAATCTCTCCCAAACTCTCACACTCAATGATCCCTCTCAAGAGAAAACAACTCCAAATGTACTTGTAATAGTTTCTAGGACTCCTTATATAGAAAGGACATGAAAAACCATCCAAAAAATTTCAAAAATCATGTTTTTCTGCACACTGGATCGTCCCGTATGAACCTGAGTTAGTACGAATGAACTGTGTAAAAAATTGTCCCGAACCATTTGAGCATCAATATGAACCAATTTCATCCTAGGACAAAATAGGTTCATCTCGGGACGAAATAATTTGTCAGGTACGAACAGTTATATCAAAGGTCAGTTCCGAAAACTGCATAACATTGCCAGAAACTGCCATAGTCGGTTCCCTTCGTCCTGGGACGAAAATATTTTGTCCTGGACGATCAAAACTTAGAAAAAATATTTTTCTTCAGTTCCTATTCATTCCATTGTTCTTACGAGGAGATAACTGACCTGATCGTCCCGTACGAACTATGTTCGTCCCGTACGATCAATACAAAATATTTAAGATCTCCTTAAGTGTGTATGTTTTAATTCACTCAATTTACAATCACTCCCTTTCAAGTTTATTTCAAAGAAAAGTACAAGCTTCAAATCATAGAGTATTTTATGATGAATTGATTTTGAAGTCTTCGTTTGTCTGGAGTTCGATTGTCCTGAAATGTTAATCCACACAAGAGCAAAAACAAATCTTCCAAAAAGTGTTAGGAGATAACAACACATAAAATAATAATATTTGGAATCATCAAAAGTATACAAGTTGTAAGAATGTAAAACATGCAAATAACAACTTTCCTAATAATCTCTACTTATGATTTGTGATTACTTCACTCTTTTCTTTCTTCCTTCTAGAATTCTTGTGAGAAGATTGTTTGAATAGTTGCTATTTGAATGATTTATATTTGTGCAACTTATGTAGTTTTGATGATTCCAAACATTATTGTTTAGATGTATAGTTATCTCCTAACAATTTTAGAAGATTTGCACTTGCTCTTGTGTGTACTAACATTTCAGGAAAATTAGACTCCAGACTACGAAAACTTCAAATCAAATTCAACATATGATATTTTGTTTATTTGAAGTTTGTCTTTTCTTTGAATTAATTTTGAAAGGGAGTGATTGTAATTGAGTGAATAAAATCTCACACACACAAATTAGGAGATCATGAAATTCAATACTGATCGTACAGGACGATATTTATCGTACTGGACGATCTGTCAGTTATCTCCTATAGAGCACTTGGAACGAATAGGAACTTGCTTTAAAAAATTTTTCTAAGTCCTATTCGTCCAGGACGAATTTTAATATCGTCCCGGACGATGGGTTCTCTGTAAAATTTTGTCCATACGAATTTTACCATCGTACGAGGCGACCAGCTCTCTGGAAAAATTTCGTCCAGACGAAAATAATTATCGTACCGGACGATCAGCTCTCTGGAAAATTTTCGTCCAGACGAAACCAAATTATCGTCCCCGGCGATTGGTCCTCTGGAAAATTTTCGTCCAGACGAAATAAATAATCGTCCAGGACGATCGGCTCTCTGGAAAATTTTCGTCCAGACGAACATATTTTCGTCCAAACGATAAACCGACTTAGGACAGTTTTCAGCAGTTTCTAGAACCGACCTTGTAATAACCGTTCGTACTGGACGAACCTAGTTCGTACAGGACGATCAGCTGTACGAAGTCATTTCGTACACATATACAAATTGGGTCGTTTCAGATCGTTTAAGTAAAATCGTCCAGGACGATCCAGGATCGTACGGGACGATCCACTGCGTACAGAATTGGAAATTTGCAGTTTTTGGGCGGTTTTTCATGTCTTTTGTATAAATAGTCCAAATTAGACTGCCACCCAATCTTTTTGTCATTTGATCTTCGTGCCTATTGAGAGAATAGCCAAGGGGAGAGTGGAAGAGAGCATTCAAAAGAGGATTCCTACCATTGAAGCAAGAAGGCTTCACTTGGATTGCTAAGGTAAGAATCTCTACTTGTGAAATTGGATTTCTTCACTCTTTTCTTTCTTCCTTCTAGATTCTTGTGAGAAGATCATTCAAGAAGGTCCAGTTTTCTGCCGACACTTGGAGAGTGTGAACAGACGAGGGTTCTCTGCCTACACTAGGAGAGTGTAAAAGGAAGAAGGTTCTCTGCCTACACTTGGAGAGTGTGAACAGCCGTAGGGTTCTCTGCCCACACTAGGAGAGTGTGAAAGGACGACGGTTCTCTGCCACACTAGGAGAGTGTGAAAGGACGACAGTTCTCTGCCGCACCGGGGAGTGGTGAAAAGAGTGTTTTGTACAGGCTTCTCCGCCTTGCTGTGGGTGCTAAAGGAGAGTCACTTTGTGGTATTAGTGCAATACTCAGAGGGTGCCTCTGAGGAGTGGATGTAGGTCTGGTTATAGACCGAACCACTATAAATCTGGTGTCATTTACTTTATTGCTTTTACGTTTCCGCATTTTAAATTTCAGTTTTAACAACTCTGTGGTTGAAAAACATTTTTCTACAAACTTTAAAAGAAAATTTTATTTCGGTTCAACTTTATCATTAAGAGGGTTTAAAATTTTAAAACTACCAATTCACCCCCTCTTGGTAGCCGTGGGACATTTACTTAGGCTTAACAACCTAATTACTAGACTCAACAAGTGGTATCAGAGCATTGTTTCAAAATCATAAGTTTGAACTACTTTTTGATTAACGTAGATGGCTACATTTGGAAACTGAAACACACCTGAGGGTTACTCTATCACTAGACCTCCACTGTTTGACAATATTCCTTTTGATTTTTGGAAAACACGCATGTCTACTTTCTTACAGTCACTTGATTATCGCATGTGGATGTTAGTCCAGGAAGGTTACACAAAACCAACTAGATTAGTTGATGGAATTAGGGTAGATACACCCTATGCAGATTGGACTATAGAAGAACGTGACTTAGCACAATTAAATGCGAAATGTTTAAATAGTTTCTTTTGTGCTTTAAAATCTGAAGACTACATGCGAGTTTCCACTTGTAAAAGCGGAAAAGACATATGGGATAGACTTTGTATTACTTATGAAGGGACAAATGAAGTTAAACAATCAAGACTCAATATCTTGTTACATGACTACGAATTATTTCGCATGAAACCTAATGAATCAATATCTGACATGTACACAAGATTCACTCAAATTGTCACCTCTTTGCATGCACTTGGTAGGGAATTAACTAATGCTGAAATGGTTAATAAGATTCTTCGTTGTTTACCTACTGCATACGATGCTAAAATTACTGCAATTACAGAGTCAAAAGATCTGAACATTTATTCTATTGACAATCTTCTTGGTTCACTCATTGCTTACGAGCAAGGAGTAAGTCAAAGAAAGATTGATGCAGGTGAACCAAGAAATGACAAGAATATTGCACTAAATGTGGAAGAGTCAGAAAGTGAACACTCACAACCTGAGGATAAAGATGATATAGCACTGATGACTAGACAATTCAAAAGCTTTTTAAAGAGGAAGCAGAAGAGACGCCAGCAATGGAATAGAGATAAGTATAACAGAAATGGCAAGGTTTCTAATGAAGTGATTTGTTATGAATGCAGGAAACCAGGTCATATAAAGACTGATTGTCCAAAACTCAAAGCCACTCCTAGCAAGGAGAAGGTAGAGGAGAAACCAATGGTAAAGAAGGGCAAGAAGAAGTTTCAAAAGGCTTTTTGGGCGGACTCAGCTTCAGACTCATCTGAGACTGAAAAAGAAGAAGAAGTCACCAACCTTTGCTTGATGGCAGATAAAGCTGAACAATCAGATCAAGAAGAGGTATGTGATTTAACTTATAATGAATTGTTTGAAGTTTCTGAACACATGCATGATGCATATAGGAAAACGAAAAAGATGCATGCTAGTTTAGTTTTAGAATTGGAAGAGCTTAATAAGGAACACGAAATCCTTAGGAAAGATCATGCTTTAATTGATAGCAACCACATGAAACTACTTGATGAATATGATGACTTGAATAAAAATTTTGAGAATTTAAAATCATCCTATGCTGAACTTGAAAAAGAATTTAAGAAATTTAAGGATGAATCTGAGCACAAGACATATAGAGTCAATTATACAAATCGAATCTTGGAGGATATGAATTCATTTTACAAACTTACTATAAGAGCTCTCGAGGATAATAGGAACCCCCCTAAACTTGAAGATTTTACAAATCCTAAGTATTATCCTAAATTCATGAAATCCCTTAGAAGACAATCATATGAAAGAAAACATAGGAATATTTTTCCTAATGTTAAATGTAACAATTGTGGATTTTTGGGACATATATCTCACACCTGCACTTTAAAGATGAAACCTAATTTGGTGTGGAGAACTAAGATGCATAAACCTAGACATATCAAACATGCATCTGATTATAAATTTCATAAAGGTGAACCCAAACTAGTTTGGGTTCCCAGGTCTAACATTTGAGAATTTTGCAGGAATACTCTCACACAAGACCTCGTGAGAGTATATGGTACCTGGACAGCGGATGTTCTAAGCACATGACTGGAGATACTGCTCAATTCATAACGCTGGAAGCCAGGAGTGGAGGCAAGGTTACACTTGGAGATAATACCACAAAGAAAGTGGTTGGATCAGGTATGATTGGAAATTTGAAAAACTTTTTCATAGATAATGTTTTATTAGTTGAAGGCTTAAAACATAATTTGCTTAGCATAAGTCAGCTATGTGATAAGGGCTATAATGTAAAATTTTTACCTACTAGCTGCATAATTAGCCTAAATGGAAAATTGTTTTAAATGGAAAAAGGGTAAACAATGTTTACATGCTAGATTTAAATTGTATTCAATCTCCTACTGCCTTTTGTTTGAAAACTGTTTCTGATGAATCATGGCTTTGGCATAGGAGACTTTGTCATTCTAGTATGAAAAATCTTAGAAAATTACCCAAAAGAATTTGGTGAGAGGAATACCTAAACTAGACTTTACTAAGGACCATCTGTGTGATGCATGTCAATTAGGAAAACAAGTGAAGTCCTCTTTTAAGTCCATTAAAGATCTTAGGACCAGTAAACCTTTAGAAATTCTACACATGGATCTTTTTGGACCAGTAAGCACTGTTAGTCTAGGAGGAAAGGTATATGGATTTGTTATAGTAGATGATTTTTCAAGATTCACCTGGGTTAAATTTCTTTTTCATAAGAGTGAATCATTTGAGGAATTCAGAAATTTTTCAACTTGGATACAAAGAAAACTAGGATGTGAAATAATTTCTATACAAAGTGATCATGGAGGAGAATTTGAAAATGAAAGATTTGAAGATTTCTGTAAAGAAAAGGGGATTGATCACAATTTTTCTGCACCTAGAACTCCTCAACAAAATGGAGTAGTTGAAAGAAAGAACAGAACATTAATAGAAGCCGCCCGAGCAATGTTAGCAGAATACTCACTTCCTAGATATTTTTGGGCTGAGGCGGTTAGCACTGCATGCTATGTTCTGAATAGGGTGAATGTGAGATCAAATTTGAATAAAACACCCTATGATTTGCTAAAAGGAAGAACACCAAATTTGTCTCATTTGCATGTATTTGGTTGCAAGGTGTTCATACATAATAATGGAAAATCTGCCTTAGGAAAATTTGATCCAAAATCAGATGAAGGAATTTTTGTTGGATATTCAAGTGTTGGAAAATCTTATAGAGTATTCAACAAAAGAACTTTAGTCATTGAAGAAACCACACATGTTGTTTTTGATGAAAATGGAAACATGGAAGAGCCAAAAGTTGTTGAAGAAGAAATTGAAGAAAACTCCCAAAAGATTGATAGATTAAATTTGGAAAAAATGTGGAAGAAAATTTAGAAAGAGAAGACCCTTTGCCTAGAGATTTGAGATTTTCTAAAAACCACCCAAAGGAATTAATCATAGGTGAACCAAGTGAGGGTGTTAGAACTAGGCGTGGATTAAACAAGGAAGTCAATCATTCAGCCTTTATTTCAACTGTTGAACCCACTAACATTGATCAAGCACTTTCAGATGAATTTTGGATATTGGCCATGCAAGAAGAGTTGAATCAATTTGTAAGAAATAAAGTTTGGGAACTAACTACAAGGCCAAAAGATCAAAGTGTTGTTGGAACCAAGTGGGTGTTCAAAAATAAAATGAATGACTCAGGAGTAGTCATTAGAAATAAGGCTAGATTAGTAGCTAAGGGGTATAATCAAATTGAAGGAATTGATTTTGAGGAAACTTTTGCCCCTGTAGCTAGACTTGAAGCAATTAGGGTTTTACTAGCCTTTGCCTGTTTTAAAGGTTTTAAATTGTTTCAAATGGATGTCAAAAGTGCCTTTTTAAATGGAGTAATTGAAGAAGATGTTTTTGTAGAACAACCTCCAGGTTTTGAAAATTCTAAATTTCCAAATCATGTTTTCAAATTAAAAAAGGCATTATATGGATTGAAACAGGCACCTAGGGCTTGGTATGAGAGGTTAAGCACCTTCCTACTTGAAAGATCTTTTGAAAAAGGAAGTGTGGATACAACTCTCTTTTTAAGGAAAATTGGAAAGGATATACTTATTGTTCAAATTTATGTGGATGACATCATCTTTGGATCTTCAAATAAACATCTTTGTGATGATTTTTCTAAAACAATGAGTAGTGAATTTGAAATGAGTCTAATGGGAGATTTAAATTACTTTCTAGGATTTAGCATTAAGCAACTTGAGGAAGGTACTTTTCTTAGTCAAACCAAATATATTAAGGACATCCTCAAAAAATATGAAATGGACAATGCTAAACCTGTTAGTACACCAATGAGTTCTTCAGTTCAGTTGGATAAAGACCTTAAGGGAAAATCTGTTGATCAAAAGAAATTTAGAGGGATAATTGGATCTTTACTTTACTTGACTGCTAGCCGACCAGATATTATGTTTAGTGTTTGCCTTATGTGCTAGATTTCAATCAGATCCAAAAGAATCACATTTGACAGCAGTGAAAAGGATTTTAAGATATCTACTAGGAACTCAAAACTTAGGAATTTGGTATCCTAAGTTTAGCTCTTCATTTGAAATTATTGGTTACTCAGATTCTGACTTTGCAGGCTGTAGAGTGGATAGGAAAAGCACTTCTGGAACATGTCAATTCATTGGAAATTCATTAGTTTCATGGTCTAGTAGAAAACAAAATTCAGTGGCACTATCTACTGCAGAAGCAGAATACATTGCATTAGGAAGTTGTGTGGCACAAGTACTTTGGTTAAAACAACAGTTGATTGATTAGGATTAACTATAGGCACTATTCCAATTTATTGTGACAATACTAGTGCTATTTGCATTTCCAAAAATCCTATTCAACATTCTAGAACCAAACACATTGATATAAGGCATCATTTCATAAGGGATCATGTATCCAAAGGAGAAATTGAACTCATACATGTTTCAATTGAAAATCAACTTGCAGACATTTTTACAAAACTTTTAGCCTTTGATACCTTCAGTACTTTAAGAACAAGGCTTGGTGTTATTGATTTGAATGCTTAACCAAAATGTCTTTGCAACATTGATACTTGTTGTGTTTTGTTTTTGTGATTTTGTGAATTTTGTGTGTTTTGAATGAATTGTTTTTGGATTTATGATTTTGTTTTATATTTTCTGTGTTTTTGAATATTTTTGTTGATTTTCTTAATTTAAAAAATCAAAATTAAATTTTTTTTGGAGGAAATCGTCAAGGATGAAATTGGTTTCGTACGGGACGATGTGTGAAGGAACAGTTTGCGCGAATTTAAACCGTTTTGAGAGCAGTTTTTAGTTAGATCGTCTGTACGATATGTGATCGTCCAGGACGAATTTTTTCTCTCTCAAACGTCGGGACGATTGAATGCAGCGGTTGAGTGGATAAGACAGTTTTTAATACGAACTTCGTCTGTACGAAATTTTCGTTCGTCCAGACGAATATGTGTCGGTTCATTGTAGGGGACGGTTTTCAAGAGTCATTAAAACGATTCACTTTTTGAACATCTGTACGAAATTTTTTCGTCTGTACGATCGGTCAAGTCAAAAAGCCTGTACGAAGGGACGCATCGTAAGTTGTGTTGAATACGAAAAGCCGTTACATTTTGGACGAATTGGATCTTCTGTACGAAATTACTTCGTCCAGACGAACGATAATTTTTCGTCCAGGACGAATATTTTCGTCCAGGACGAACGTATCGTTTTTCTTTAAATATGAAGGCTTTCAAACTTGACAATCACACTTTCAAACTTCTTTTTCAATCCCTTTCTACATCAAATCAACAATGGCCTCCTCTAGCAAAAGACAAAAGGTTTTGGTGAAGAAACCAAATAGGAATGCCCCAGACAACTTTCTTTCCAAGGCAAATGAGGAATCTTTTCCTCGTTTTGCATCCGCAAAAATCACTCCGTCTCGCATTCTTATCCAAACAGAGTTGAAATTTCGGGTATTGCACCTCTTCGCCTCAACCCAATTTCAGTTCATTCTTTCTCTCGTCCACCTCTACAATAAGCAAACCTACCACTACTTTCTAGCCAACATGAGTTTCAATTCTGACCACTCTATCATTAGTTCTTTTGTTTTTAAACAAAAAGTTGAGATCACCAAGCACGACCTTGGTGCATTTTTAAACTTAAGAACTGAAGGATATAGAGCCCACACCCTAATGTCAGAAAACTCCTTCAAATGGTTTGAAATCAATAGGGTGATTAGAGAAATAGGCATAACCTATCATGTTGCTAGAGTCTCCGGTATGACCCAAGATGCCCGAATCATCCAGCATATCCTTAGATCCTCAATTATTCCTAAAGCTGGTGATAGGATTAACATTACTCCTCTCCTTTCTTGTTCTAACCTTTTTAATCATGCAAAGACATCCTATTGACGAAGCCCAACTCATCATAGACTATATCTATGGGCTTTCAGAAATAGGACATGCAGATCAGAAGAGGAAGAAGAACATTTCATTAGGACACTTAATTACATATATTTTGGAAAAGAAGTACAATATAGTGCATCCTGATGAAGAATATGAAGAGCCAGTTTACTATAACGATGCATCATTCAGATTGCTCTTCAAGGAGGAAAAAGAAAAAGAAAAAGCACATGCCAGTGCTTCAGAAGAAGAAGAAGAAGGAGTGCAAGCTTCTGCTTCTCAATCAGATTACCAGAATCTGATTGATAGATTTGATAGACTAGAGACTCACATTGATCAAAGGTTTGATCAATTTGATGCTCAACTTACGCAGCAGCAACATGACATTGGTAAAATTAAAGATGAAGTTCATGAAATTAATACCAATGTAATGTTGATGGCCTCCTACTTCAACCTCTTTGGCGGCATTCCTCCTCCTCCTCCAGAACAGTAGAATTTTTTTTTTGTCTGTGTCTGTTGTATTTTCTTTTTTTTGTTTGTTTTATTTTTATCTTATCTGTTTTATTGTGATTGTTTTTATGTTTTTAAGTTCAATGTATTTTTTTTATGTGTAATCTGTTCCTTTAATTTTAATTAAAGTTTATTTTTATTAGATTTATTTTGAAATGTGGTTAATATTTATGAATTTCATTAGTATTATTTAATCTACATAGTGCTTAAATTCGATTGTAATTTGAGATTATCTATATTAGAAAATCTAGACTTTCTTAATTTATAAGTTGTATATAACTTGTTGTAATTAGAACTTTTAAATTCATGTTTATTCATTTAGACTACATAAAAGTTAATATTACTATTGCAATTTAGATGTTTTCTTATTTTATATTTCTATGCTCAAGAGATATTTATGTACCTAGAAATATTTGAAATTTTAGATTATAGATTTTGGAAAGAATTGGTCAAATTACTCTTGAACATTGTACAAATATACAAAAATCAAAAGGAATTCGCAAAAATTTGCAAAGTGAAAAAGAGGCACAAAATAAGCCCAACCAAAGAAAAATGCATAAAAATGTGCTCCAAAACTTTGAAAAGATACGCAAAGCGCCACATGAGGTAATTCTCTTCTTTCTAAATTCATTCAATCTCTTAATTCAAATTGATCTTATGTTCATTTATATTCTATTGAACTTTGAAATACAGAATTTTTTATACATCTCTCTTGTAATGATTTTCAATAGTCAAATGTCTAAATTGAATCATGTCTTTGATAAATTCTTCTTACTTACAATGTTATATCACTTCTTAAATTTTATGAATTTCTATGATTGATCTAATATCTTTAGTTTAAAATTGCATACCCTATGTCAAATCACAATTTAGATTAAATTTTAAAAATGAATTTCATATAATTATTTACATTTCTTGTCTTTTTCTTCTTCACTTTTTGTTGCTGTCAAAAAGGGGGAGAAATTATTATGTTTGTGTTTTGTGTTTTTGTATGTTTGTGTTTTGTGTTTTTGTGTTTTGTGTTTTCTATTTTTGATTGTTCTGTTTGCAAGTTTTTTGTTTGTGTTAAAATTTTTGAAAAACAAAAATATTGTTCTTTAATGCCTCCTTATTTTAATGTACTCATAAATTCAGGGGGAGTTTAGGAGATAAGAGATTTGTTTTAACTTGAAACCATACAAATAATAATTGTTTTGCCATCATCAAAAAGGGGGAGATTGTTTGAATAGTTGCTATTTGAATGATTTATATTTGTGCAACTTATGTAGTTTTGATGATTCTAAACATTATTGTTCAAATGTATAGTTATCTCCTAACAATTTTAGAAGATTTGCATTTGCTCTTGTGTGTACTAACGTTTCAGGAAAATCAGACTCCAGACTACAATAACTTCAAATCAAATTCAACATGATATATTTTGTTTATTTGAAGTTTGCATTTTCTTTGAATTAATTTTGAAAGGGAGTGATTGTAATTGAGTGAATAAAATCTCACACACACAAATAAGGAGATCTTAAAATTCTATATTGATCGTACAGGACGATATTTATCGTACTGGACGATCTGTTAGTTATCTCCTATTGAGCACTTGGAACGAATAAGAACTTGCTCGAGAAATTTTTTTATAAGTCCTATTCATCCAGGACGAATTTTATTATCGTCCCGGACAATGGGTTCTCTATAAAATTTTCGTCCAAACGAATTTTGCTATCGTACGAGGCGACCGGTCCTCTGGAAAATTTTCGTACAGACGAAATTAATTATCGTCCAGGACGATCGGGTCTCTGAAAATTTTTTGTCCAGACGAAAACAAATTATCGTCCGCGGCGATTGGTCCTCTGGAAAATTTTCGTCCAGACGAAATAAATAATCGTCCAGGACGATCAGGTCTCTGGAAAATTTTCGTCCAGACGAACATATTTTCGTCCAAACGATTAACCGACTTAGAACAGTTTTCAGCAGTTTCTAGAACTGACCTTGTAATAACCATTCGTACTGGACGAACCTAGTTCGTACAGGATGATCAGCTGTACGAAGTCATTTCATACACATATACAAATTGGGTCGTTTCAGATCGTTTAAGTAAAATCGTCCAGGACGATCCAGGATCGTACAGGACGATCCACTGAGTACAGAATTGGAAACTTGCAATTTTTGGGCAGTTTTTCACGTCTTTTGTATAAATAGTCCAAATTAGACTGCCACCCAATCTTTTTGTCATTTGATCTTCGTGCCTCTTGAGAGAATAGCCAAGGAGAGAGTGGAAGAGAGCATTCAAAGGAGGATTCCTACCATTGGAGCGAGAAGGCTTCACTTGGATTACTAAGGTAAGAGTCTCTACTTGTGAAATTGGATTTCTTCACTCTTTTCTTTCTTCCTTCTAGATTCTTGTGAGAAGATCAGTCAAGGAGATCCGGTTCTCTGCCGACACTTGGAGAGTGTGAACAGACGAAGGGTTCTCTGCCCACACTAGGAGAGTGTAAAAGGACGAAGGTTCTCTGCCTACACTTGGAGAGTGTGAACAGCCGTAGGGTTCTCTGCCCACACTAGGAGAGTGTAAAAGGACGATGGTTCTCTGCCAGCACTGTGGATTGTGTAAAAGGACGACGGTTCTCTGCCGCACCGGGTAGTGGTGAAAAGAGTGTTTTTTACAGGCTTCTCCGCCTTGCTGTGGGTGCTAAAGGAGAGTCACTTTGTGGTATTAGTGCAATACTCAGAGGGTGCCTCTGAGGAGTGGATGTAGGTCTGGTTATATACCGAACCACTATAAATCTGGTGTCATTTACTTTATTGCTTTTACGTTTCCGCACTTTAAATTTCAGTTTTAACAACTCTGTGGTTGAAAAACATTTTTCTACAAACTTTAAAAGAAAATTTTATTTCGGTTCAACTTTATCATTAAGAGGGTTTAAAATTTTAAAACTACCAATTCACCCCCCTCTTGGTAGCCGTGGGACATTTACTTAGGCTTAACAACCTAATTACTGGACTCAACACTAACATTTCAGGAAAATTGAACTCCAAACTATAAAGACTTCAAATCAAATTCAACATACAATACTTTGCAAATTGGAGCTCTAAATTGTTCTTTGAATTGAGAGGGAGTGATTGTAATTGAGTGAATAAAAACACACACACACACTTAAGGAGATCTTACAAAATTTGTACTAATTGTATTGGACGAACCTAGTTCGTACGGGACGATCAGGTCAGTTTTCTCCCCATAAAAGCAATGGAACGAACAGGAGTTGGAGGAAATTTTTCTAAGCCCAGATCGTCCAGGACGAATTTATTTTTGTACCAGGATAATTTCTTTGTCTGTAAAAAATTTTGTCCAGACGAAATCCAAATAGTCTCAGGACGATTTCTTCTCTATAAACATTTCGTCCAGACAAAATCCAAATCAACCCAGGACGATTTCTTCTATGTAAAAAATTTTGTCCAGACGAAATCCTTATCGTCCCAGGATGAATTCTTCTCTGTAAAAATTTTGTTCAGACAAAGTTTATTATCGTGCCAGGACGAGTTGCTCTCTGTAAAACTTTCATCATGATGAAGTCCTGTTCGTCCCAGGATGATGTGAACGGACTTACCAAAACTGATTATGTCCATGTAGTTATTTGAGAACCGACCTATGTATAACGGATCGTATCGGATGAACCTAGTTCATACGGGACGATGATCGTGTACGAACATAGTTCATACCAATATACATAAGGATCATTTCTGACACTTTAAGTAAAATCATTCAGGACGATCCATGGTCTATGAGACGATTCATCTTGTGCTGACTTGAAAATTTTGCAATTTTGGACGGTTTTTCTTGTCTCACCTATATGTAGTCCAATTTAGACCGTCACCCAATATTTTTGCCATTTGATCTTTGTGCCTATTGAAAGAAGAGTCAAGGAGAGAGTATGAGAAAGCATTCAAAGGAAAATTCCTGCCACAGAAGCGTGAAGACTTTGCTTAGTGTTCAAAGGTAAGAATCTCTACTTGTGATTTGGGATTACTTCACTCTTTTCTTTCTTCCTTCTAGAATTCTTGTGAGAAGATCTGTCAAGGAGATCCGGTTCTCTGCCGGCACTTGGAGAATGTGAACAACCACGGGTTCTCAGCCACACTAGGAGAATGAAAAAGGATGAAGGGTTCTCTGCCCATACTAGGAGAGTATGAAAGGACAAAGGGTTCTCTGACCACACTAGGATAGTGTGAAAGAATGAAGGGTTCTCTACCTACACTAGGAGAGTGTGAAAGGACTGACGGTTCTCTGCCAACATAAGGGATAAGTGTAAAAGGATGACGGTTCTCTGTCGCTCCAGGTAGTGGTGAAAAGAGTGTTTGTAAAGGCTTCTCTGCCTTACTGTGGGTGCAAAAGGAGAGACACTATTGGTATTAGTGCAATACTTGGAGGGTGCCTCCAGGGAGTGGATGTAAGTCTGGTTTAGACCGAACCACTATAAATCTTGTGTCTTCTATTTTTATTGCTTTTTATTTTCCGCGTTTTATTTTTGTTCCAAAAATTGTGGTTGAAAAACTTTTTCTAAAAGTTCATTAAATTTTATTTTCAGTTCCACATACTCAAGAGGGCTAAAATTTAAATTTTTTAAATACCAATTCATTTCCATCTTGGATAGCCTTGGGACATAAACTTAGGTTTAACAACCTAATTCATTGTGAATAAATCTCAACAAGTGGTATCAGAGCTTTGTTTTAAAATTATAAGTTTAAACTACTTTTTGATTAACGTAAATGGCTACATTTGGAAATCGAAACACAAATGAGGGTTACTCTATCACTAGACCTCTACTGTTTGACAATATACCTTTTGATTTTTAGAAAACACGCATGTCTTCTTTCTTACAGTCACTTGATTATCGTTTGTGGATCTTAGTCCATGAAGGATATACAAAACCAACTAAATTAGTTGATGGAGTTAGAGTTGAAACACCTTTTGCAGATTGGATAGTAGAAGAACGTGACTTAGCACAACTAAATACCAAATGCTAGAATAGTTTCTTTTATGCTTGAAAATTGGAAGACTACATGCAGGTTTCCACTTGCAAAAGTGGAATGGACATATGGAATAGACTTTGTATAACATATGAAGGGACTAATGAGGTTAAACAATCTAGACTCAATATCTTATTGCATGATTATGAATTATTTCGCATGAAACCTAATGAATCCATTTCTGACATGTACACAAGATTCACACAAATTATCACCTCTTTGCATGCACTTGGTAGGGAACTAACGAATGCTAAAATGGTTTTTAATAAGATTATTCATTATTTACCTACTGCTTATGATGCTAAAATTACTACAATAATAGAGTCTAAGGATTTAAACATTTATTCTATTGACAATCTTCTTGGTTCGCTTATTGCTTACGAGCAAGGAGTTAGCCAAAGAAAGACTTGTTGAGTCTAGTGAATAGGTTGTTAAACCTAAGTTAAATATCCCAAGGCTAACGAAGAGGGGGGGGGGGTGAATTGGTAATTTAAAATTATACTTATACTCTTGGATTTTAGAAAACCTTTTTAATTATTAATGAAAGTTAAATTTCAAGTTTAAAAAATAAACTTTTTAACACAAGTAAACAACTTGCAATGAAATTAAATGCAGAAAAAAAATAAGAAAAACACAACAGATTTATAGTGGTTCGGTCAAACCTTGACCTACGTCTACTGTCCGGAGGCACCCTCTGAGTATTGCAGTATTACCACAAAGTGACTCTCCTTTTGCCCCCAATGCAAGGCAGAGAAGCTTGTACAAAATCACATTCACCTTTCCCGGTGCGGCGGAGTAGCCGGGTTCTTTGACACCAAAGAGATCTTCTTCTCGCCAAAGCTTCCCTCAAGATGACCCTTGAATCCGATGGTACTTAAGTGCAAGTTCGCCGGAGCAACCGTGTGAATATCCCCTTCACACTCCCTTAAAATCTCATTCAAGGATCTTCTCCCTCTCAAACTCCACCCTTTCCTCTCTCCCTTTCAAATTCTCTCTTCTAGTTTTCTCCAAAAGAACGAAGACACAATGACTGTCAAAGATACACTTTGTCATCATTTTACACTCTTCAAGTGTCGGCAGATAACTGGACCGATGTTGTTGAACTTCACTTGAGAGCCTTCAGAGGAGATGAGCAGAAACAAAGAGATCTTTTTCTTCAAGTAACCTTGTGAATCCCTCACAAACCCCTCACTTCATCTCTCACTCTTCACTGTTACAATCTCTCCCAAACACTCACACTCAAAGATCCCTCTCAAGAGAAAACAACTCCAAAGGCCCTTGTAATAGTTTCTAGGACTCCTTATATAGAAAGGACATTAAAAACCATCCAAAAAACTACTAAAATCATGTTTTTCTGTGCACTGGATTGTCCTGTACTAACCTGAGTTATTACGGATGAACTGTGTAAAAAACTGTCCCGTACGAACCATTTGTGCATCAATACGAACCAATTTCTTCCTGGGATGAAATAGGTTCATCCCGGGGCAAAATATTTCATCTGGTATGAATAGTTATATCAAAGGTCGGTTTCAAAAACTGCTGAACATTGCTAGAAACTGCCATAGTCGGTTCCCTTTGTCCTGGGACGAAAATATTTCGTCCTGATCGATCAAAACTTAGAAAAAATATTTTTCTTCAGTTCCTATTCATTCCATTATTCTTACGAGGAGATTACTCACCTGATTGTCCCGTATGAACTATGTTCGTCCCATACGATCAGTACAAAATATTTAAGATCTCCTTAAGTGTGTGTGTTTTAATTCACTCAATTTACAATCACTCCCTTTCAAGTTTATTTCAAAGAAAAGTACAAGCTTCAAATCAAAGAGTATTTTATGATGAATTAATTTTGAAGTCTTCGTTTGTCTGGAGTTCGATTGTCCTGAAATGTTAGTCCACACAAGAGCAAAAACAAATCTTTCAAAAAATGTTAGGAGATAACAACACATAAAAAATAATATTTTGAATCATCAAACTATACAAGTTGCAAGAATGTAAGACATGCAAATAGCAACTTTCCTAACAATCTTCCCCTTTTTGATGATGGCAAAACAATTATTATTTGTATAATTTGAAATTCTAAGAATCTCCTAAACTCCTCCTGAAATGATGAACTCATGAAAATAAGGAGGCATTTGAACTCAAAATAAATTTGTTTTTAAAAAATTTTATACAACATAAAACAACATAAAAGACAAAATAAAAACAATCAAACAAACATACGAAAATATATGATAAAATAAAAAATATAAAAATACACAAGTCACGAATACACAAGACACAACAAACAATTTCTCCCCCTTTTTGACAACATCAAAAAGTGAATAAGAAAAAGACTAGAAATGTAAGCAGACATATGAAAATCATTTAAAACTTTAACCTTTAAAGTGATTGACATAAAGTATGCAAATAAAATTAAAATATCAGGCAAATCATAAAATTCATAGAATTTAAGAAGAGAAATAACATAGAAACTAAAAAGAATTTATCAAAACATGAGTATATTTAGACATTTAAGATAGAGAAAATTATTATAAAAATGATGATATAAAAATTTAATATTTCATATTTCAATATGTAATATAAATGTACATAAGATAAATTTGAATTAAGAGATTAAAAAATTAAGGAAAGAAATAACTACCACATGTGGCGCTTTGCGCATCTTTTTCAATTTTGTGGCACATTTTTGTGCATCCTTTCACTTGTTGGGCTTATTTTGTACCTTCTTTTCATATTGCAAATCTTTGCATATTTCTTTTGATTTTTATAGATTTGTATAATTTTCAAGAGTAATTGTATTCTTTCTAAAATCAATATTCTAAAATTTCAAATCTTTCTAAGTGCATAAATATTAATTGATAAGTGAAATACAAAATAAGAAAACATCACAATTGCAATAATAATATTAAAATTAATGTAGTCTAAATAAAATACATGAAATTGATAATCTTAATAATATCAAGTTATAAAATAACTTAAATTTAGAAAAATTAGATTTTCTAATGAATTCAATTTTATGTTGCAGTTCAAAGTATAACACATGTAAGATAAAAAATTTAAGAGTTTTTCATATAGGCTAACAAATATTTCAAATACAAAACAAAAAAACTTAAACATCCAAAAATTCTAAAGCAATAAAAGAATAGAAAAAACACTACACAAAATACAAGTACACAAACTATAAAAATCTTCATATCACATTCCAAATGTCTCAAAACAAGAGGCATGGAATCCGATGTGAAAACATTTCAAAATCATACAAAACTCAAAAAATAAAAATAGAAAAACACACAAAACAAATAAAAAAATAAAAAACAACAAATAAAAAACATGCACAAAAAAAATAATAACCACATAAACAAAGGGTTTAAACATCATTTTACTCGTGGTTTGATGATTCAGAAGCTAGATCTGCCCAGGAGATTTTTTGCTTTTCATTATTTTTCCTTTCTACAATCTGCTTAGCTTTACCTTTTTCTTTAGCAGGAAGAGTTCTCAAATTAGGGCATTGATTTTTTAGATATCCAGGTTTCCTACATCCAAACCAAATTATATTTGAAGAAATCTGAACATTATTACTATTTTTACCTTTATTCCATTTTTGTTGATGCATATGCTTATGCTTTAGTGGACTTTTTAATTTGCTTGTTAAGTCATTACTTTCCTCACCAACTAAGACACTTTTCTCCATGTCTTCCACTTTTAGCATTATTGTTTCACCTGCATCCAAAAGTCTTTGACCCAAACATTGCTCCTAGGCAATGAGTGAGCCAATCAAATTATCAATAGAATATTCATTCAATTTTTTTAATTCACAAATAGCAACAACTTTGACATCAAACTTGTCATGTAAACAACGTAGAATTTTATTGATTATTTCAAAGTTTGAAAATTCTTTACCTAAAGCATGCAACGATGTTACAATTTGAATAAACCTAGTATACATGTCTAAGATCGTCTCAAAAGGTTTCATGCTAAAGAGTTCATAGTCATGCATCAAAAAATTCAACTTAGATTGCTTGACTTCACTAGTACCTTCATATGTAATGCATACACTATCCCAAATTTCCTTGCTAGTAGTACATATAGAGATTCTCATATAATCTTCCAAATTTAAAGCACATAACAAATAATTCATACATTTAGCATTTAATTCAGCATAAAATTGTTATGCTCTACTCCATTCAAAAAAAGGGGTCTCAGTTTTGATTCCATCTATAATACGTGATGTTACAGATTAACCACTTTGAATCATATGGCACATTCGATAATCTATTGATTGCAAGAAAGTAAACATTCAAATTTTCCAAAAAATAAAAGAAATATTTTCAAATAAAGGTGGTCTAACAATCAAATATCCATCTAACATTTTACGGTTTCTAAAATTAGCCATACTCATTTTTTAAAAAAGTAGTCTAAACTTATGATTTTGAAACAAAGTTCTGATAGCACTTGTTGAGTCTAGTGAATAGGTTGTAAAACTTAAGTTAAATGTCCCAATGCTAACCAAGAAGGGGGGTGAATTGGTAATTTAAAAATAATAGTTATACTCTTTGATTTTGAGAAAACCTTTTTAATTATTAATGCAAGTTAAATTTAAAATTTAAAAAATAAACTTTTCAACCAGAGTAAACAACTTGCAATGAAATTAAATGCGGAAGAAAAATAAGAAAGAACACACCGGATTTATAGTGGTTTGGTCAAACCTTGTCCTACGTCCACTCCCCGGAGGCACCCTCTGAGTATTATACTAATACCACAAAGTGACTCTCCTTTTGCCCCAAACGCAAGGCGGAGAAGCCTGTACAAAATCACTTTCACCTTCCCCGATGCGACGGAGTAGCTGGGTTCTTTGACACCAAAGAGATCTTCTTCTCGCCAAAACTTCCCTCAAGATGACCTTTGAATCCGATGGTACTGAAGTGCAAGTTTGCCAGAGCAACTGTGTGAATATCCCCTCCACACTCCCTTGAAATCCCCTCCAAGGATCTTTTCCCTCTTAAACTCCACCCTTTCCTCTCTCCCGTTCAAGTTCTCTCTTCTAGTTTTCTCCAAAAGAACGAAGACACAATGACTGTCAAAAATACACTTTCTCTTCCTTTTACACTCTCCAAGTGTCAGCAGAGAACCGGACCGATGTTGTTGAACTTCAATTGAGATCCTTCAGAAGAGATGAGTAGAAACAAAAATATGTTCTTCTTCAAGTAACCTTGTGAATCCCTTACAATCCCCTCACTTGATCTCTCACTCTTCACTCTTACAATCCTCCCAAACACTTACACTCAATGATCCCTCACAAGAGAAAACAACTCCAAAGGCACTTGTAATAGTTTCTAGGAATACTTATATAGAAAGGACATGAAAAACCGTCCAAAACCTGCTAAAATCATGCTTTTCTATGCACTGGATCGTCCCGTATGAACCTGAGTTAGTACGGACAAATTGTGTAAAAAACTATCCTGTACAAATCATTTGTACATCAGTACGAACCAATTTCATCCTGGAATGAAATAGGTTCATACCGGGACGAAATATTTCGTCCGGTACGAACAGTTATATTAAAGGTCGGTTCCGAAAACTGCAGAACATTGCCAGAAACTGCCATAGTCGGTTCCCTTCATCCTGGGATGAAAATATTTCATCCTAGACGATCAGAATTTAGGAAAAATACTTTTCTTCAGTTCCTATTCATTCCATTGTTCTAACGAGGAGATAACTGACCTGATCGTCCCGTACGAACTATGTTCGTCCTGTACGATTAGTACAAAATATTTAAGATCTCCTTAAGTGTGTGTGTGTTTTAATTCACTCAATTTACAATCACTCCCTTTCAAGTTTATTTCAAAGAAAAGTACAAGCTTCAAATCATAGAGTATTTCATGATGAATTAATTTTGAAGTCTTCATTTGTCTGGAGTTTGATTGTCCTGAAATGTTAGTCCACACAAGAGCAAAAACAAATCTTTCAAAAAATGTTAGGAGATAACAACACATAAAATAATAATATTTGGAATCATCAAAACTATAGAAGTTGCAAGAAAGTAAAACATGCAAATAGCCACTTTCCTAACAAGATTGATGCATGTGAACCACGAAGGGAAAAGAACATAACACTGAATGTGGAAGAGTTTGAGAGTGAACACTCACAACCTGATGATGAAGAAGACATCGATTTGATGTCTAGATAATTCAGAAGCTTTCTAAAAAGGAAGCAGAAGAAACTCCAGCAATGGAATAGAGGTAAATTCAATAGAAATAACAAGGTTTGAAATGAAGTTATTTGCTATGAGTGCAGGAAACCTGGACATATGAAGACAGATTGCCCTAAACTCAAAATCAATCCTAGAAAGGAGAAGGTAGAGGAGAAACCTACTATAAAGAAGGGCAGAAAAAAGTTTCAAAAAGCTTTCTAGGCGGACTCAGCTTCAGATTCATTAGAGATTGAAAAAGAAGAGGAATTCACTAATTTGTGCTTCATGGCTGATAATCTTGATCACTCAAATTAAGAAGAGGTATGTGACTTAACTTATGATGAATTATTTGAAGTTTCTGAACACATGCATGATGCATATAGAAAAATGAAGAAAATACATGCTAGTCTAGATCTAGAATTTGAAGAACTTAAAAAGGAACATGAAATTTTTATGAAAGATCATGCTTTTATTGATAACAACCACATGAAATTACTTGATGAGTTTGATGACTTGAATAAAAATCATGAGAATTTAAAATCATCCTATGTAGAACTCAAGAAAGATTTTAAGAATTCTAAGGTTGAATTTTAGAGCAAACTTTATAGAACCAATTATATAAATTGAATTTTGGAAGATATGAATTCATTTTAAAAATTAACAATAAAAGCCTCGAGGATAATAGAATACCACCTAAACTTGATGATTTTACTAATCCTATTTTGTATCCTATATTTATGCAATCCCAGAAAAGACAGATGGATGTTAGAAGACTTAGGAATCCATTTCCTAAAGTGAAATGTAATAATTGTGGATTGTTTGGACATATAGCTCACACCTATACTTTGAAGATAAAAACTAATTTGGTGTGGAAACCTAAGATGCATAAACCTAGACATATCATACATGCATCTGATTATAAATTACTAAAAGGTAAACCAAAACTTGTTTAGGTTCCTAGGTCTAACTTTTGATAATTTTACAGGTACGCTCTCACACAAAACCTCGTGAGAGCATATGGTACCTGGACAGTGAATGTTCAAAGCACATGATTGGAGATACTGCTCAATTCATAACGTTGGAAGCTAGGAGTGGAGGCAAGGTTACACTTGGAGATAACACCACAAGGAAGGTGGTTGGGACAGGTATGATTAGAAATTTAAAGAATTTTTTCATAGACAATGTATTAGTGGTTGAAGGATTAAAATATAATTTGTTAAGTATAAGTCAGCTATGAGATAAAGGTTACTGTGTAAAAATTTTTCCTACTAGCTACATATTAAGCCTAAATGGTAAAGATGTTTTGAATGGAAAAAGGATAAACAATGTTTATATGCTAGATTTAAATTGCATTCAAACTCCTACTGCTTTTTGTTTTAAAATTATATCTGATGAGTTATGGCTTTGGCATAGGAGACTTTGTCATTCTAGCTTGAAAAACTTTAGGAGGATTATCCAAAAGAACTTAGTGAGAGGTATACCAAAACTAGACTTTTCTAAGGACCACCTCTGTTATGCATGTCAATTAGAAAAATAGGTGAAGTCCTCTTTTCAGTCTAATAAGGATCTTAGAACAAATAAACCATTAAATATTTTGCATATGGATCTTTTTCGACCAGTTGGAACTATGAGTCTAGGAGGGAAGGTATACGGTGTTGTAATTGTGGATGATTTTTCAAGATTTACATGGGTTAGATTTTTTTTTTATTAGAGTGAATCATTTGACGAATTTAGAAATTTTTTGACTTAGATTCAAAGAAAACTAGGTTGTGCAATTATATCAATTCAAAGTGATCATGGAGGAGAATTTGAAAATGAAAATTTTGAGGATTTTTTTAAGGAGAAAGGAATTGACCACAATTTTTTAGCACCTAGAACCCCTCAGCAGAATGGGGTAGTCGAAAGGAAAAAAATAACATTAGTAGAAGCCGCCCGAGCAATGTTGGCAGAATACTCACTTCCAAAATATTTTTGTGCTGAGGCGGTTAGCACTGTATGCTATATTCTGAATAGGGTGAATGTGAGATCTTGTTTAAATAAAATACCCTATGAGTTGCTAAAAGGAAGAACACCTAATTTGTCTCATTTACATATTTTTGGTTGCAAGGTGTTTATTCATAACAATGGAAAATCTGCCTTAGGAAAATTTGATCCAAAATCAGATGAGGAAATTTTTGTTGGGTACTCAAGTGTTGGAAAATCTTTTAGAGTATTTAATAAAAGAACTTTGAGAATAGAGGAGACCACACATGTTGTATTTGATGAATCAAGAAATTTGGAAGGGACAAATATTGTAGATGATGAAATTGAGGATAACTCCCAAAAGATTGAAAGAATAAATTTGGGAAAAAATTTGGAAGAAAATGTGGAAGAAAATTTGGAGATTTAAAACCAAATGCCTAGAGATTTGAGATTTTCTAAAAACCATCCAAAGGAGTTGATAATTGGTGAACCTAGTGTGGGTGTAAGAACTAGGCTTGGATTAAACATAAAAGTCAATTATTCTGCCTTCATTTCAACCATAGAACCCACTAATATTAATCAAGCACTTTCGAATGAGTGAGATTTTCCCCAGTGGAGTCGCCATTTTTTGTTTTGATTAAAAAAAAAATTTATCTTTAAGTATAGTTTTGAAAATATTTAATTATCTTTGGGAAGATTAAATTTTGAATTTTAAAATTGAACACATCATTATGAACAATATATCGCCTCGAGAGATGATCATATCGTTCCCTAATGGGTTCAAATTTTAGAATTTTAAATTCATCCGAATTATCGTAGTCAAACTCAAGGGGAAATGACATATGATCTCGAAAGATCAAAATGACATTCAATCAATTGTTTAACTATAATAATTCGGATAAGAGATCGTTAATTTCATAATCAAAATCACAATAGAAATTGATATATCTCTCCGAGGAAAGAATTTATCAATCACTATTGATCGTTTGAAAATGGAGGTAACGATCG
This sequence comes from Dendrobium huoshanense, assembly GCA_016618105.1. NCBI lineage: Eukaryota > Viridiplantae > Streptophyta > Magnoliopsida > Asparagales > Orchidaceae > Dendrobium > Dendrobium huoshanense. The sequence continues at coordinate 36,299,967 of CM028358.1, forward strand.
TTGAAATTTTGATTTTTCCCAAAGAAAATTAATTAGGAATTTTGAAAAAGTTAATTTTAAAAAAAAATCAGGTCTGGGTTTCTAAATCTCCTACGAGCGCAAGCCCTCGTAGTTAATTACATCGTAAAGAAATTGGAATTTCCCTACAAAAACTCTCGATTAAAATAGCGGTTTAAATTTTATTTAAGATTTCAAAATTATACATCAAAGGAAGAAAGGGGTAGGAATTTCAAGTGGTATTGGATCAAGTCTGAACACTTATTTTCAGAGTCAAAGGAAGAGGAGTAGAGAGTGTTTTGAGATTCTGAATCACTTCAGAAACACTCCAGCCTATCCTAAATGTTGGGCTTAAATTTGATTGAAAATGATTTAATGTTTAAGTGATCAATTTTATTAGAAATTTGGGATTCGATTCCCGAAAATTGAGGTCTTAAGGCCCGAGCCAGCCTCAGAACCTAAGTCTAAATTGGGTACTAAAAAGTGACCCGAACCTAGCTAGTGCAATGCGAATCTGGTCTTGCCCCGGCCTGGATTGGGGAGCCAGCTAAACCACCTAAACGATTTAAAATCATGTGTCCGGTCTTTTCATGTTGAGTGGTAGGGACGTTATTTAAGAAAGGTATTTGAGAACGGGACCGACATCTAGAGCGGATCCTAAATGGTCCCTTAAACTAAGCTAATGTAATTAAATATTTAAAGATTTTTTAATTAGTTGCTAATATGATGCATGCTAATCGACTCAATTAAAAGTTTGAATTTGAATGAATGCTATGAAATGAGGACTCCCGGTGGTCCCGGGATTATTTCTTAAAATGTTAGAGTTTCTATGTGAGCTTAAAGTTTTTAATTTGATTTAAGTAGAAAATTTTTTATTAAGTCCTTAAGAGCCTACGATCGAATTCCAGGTCAAATCAAAATCGGCACGCAGGTAAAAAGACTAGAAAAGCAGGTATCTCTAACGCGCAATCAATTTAAATAAATCAATCAAATTAAATATATCAAATTGAATGTCCGTAGGCAAGTGCCCTTTATTATTACATCACAGAATTTTGCAGAAAATTAAAGTGGCCGGGCACCACTGACTACAACCCGGATTTTAATCCTAAGACTCAAGTGACTTTGAGAATGGGTCTTCTCGTTATCCACTTCTTCGTCCTTCTGCTGCTTCCTAGATCGTCGGGTCCGGATATCCAAATGAAAAGAAACTCCCCCTTGATCGGGGTGTTATCTTTCCTCTTTGGATATTTGAAAAATATCCAAACTTGATCTTCCAAATGGACGAAGACTCTCCCCTTTAGGGATGTCTTCTCCTCTTTGGAATTCAAGTTAGATATCAATATCCCAAACTCAAATCACTTTGAATTACAACATAAATCGAATCAAATTTACATTAATCAAAATTGAAAAATCTAGACTCGATCCTGCAGGGTTATCCTAATAATCAACAGTTATATATACAGCCCCAAGTAGTTAATATTTGATCTCAAGCAGTTGATATATGAATCTCAAGCAATTAATATATTTGAAATTTAAAATGCTCAACAAATTGCAGTAAATAAATAAACAATCAATCAATTCTAAACTAGCAAACAGCATGCAGTGAAAACTCAAAAATCCGGCACACAGCGAGAAAGTAAACACCGGCCTAGCCTAGAACTAGAGTCAGTTGTCCTAGCAAACCATCTAAAGTGTGTGAGATATGTCGTGTGGTTTGGATATATCCTAAATAGGATCATTAGATCGAAGTTGCTTAAGGTTCTGGTTGGTTGAAAGGCTTAAGGGGTTTAAATTTGAGTTTAAGTATTAATGGCTTGAAGTTAATTTTAAAATTGATTATTAATTATTTGTTGAATACCACCTTTGTTTCACACCGAAGCCGTGAAGTTTATTTCACCTTCCTTGGGGCTAAGTTAATAGCCTCGTAGGCCTGGGTTACCCAGTGGTACCCGATATAATTAAGTGATTTGATTTGATTAAAATTTGAAAGTTAATGAATTTTAATTAAGGTTGGTTGATTACTGATTTTAAGGGTTAATTAGAAATTTCTGTTGAGTTAAACATTAGTTAACATTTTCTGGAATTTTGAATAATTTTGAATTTTTATGAATATTTTAATCATTTAATTAAGGGGTTGAAAATTGACTTTTTAATTAAAAGTGTTTTCTGGAAAGTTAACATTTTATTAAAATACTAGACCTCACTACGATCAGTTAGAGGGTAAGTACGTTGAAATTGGATTTTTCTAGATTTAGTTACGAAGGTTTGAAGTTTTGAACTAGTTTTGACTTAGAGTTGACCGATTTGTTGACTTTTTGAATTTGATGTCTTTCTGGAATTTTAACATTTTTAATAAATATTAGGCATTAATAAGAGTTGAACGCAAGTGAGTTTGTTCAATTTTGATTTTTCTGGAATTAATTATGAATATTTGAAGTTTAAGGTATTTAATGAATTTTTGAAATTGCTTAATTAGAGGGCCATTTTGTGATTTTTCTCCAAATGAGTCCCAAACTCCTTGAAATCAACTCCAAAGGTCAGAAATGACCTAAGGAGAGATTCCCAAGTGTTTGGGAAATTTTTGGAAATTTTAATATTTTTTAATTAATTAAATGAATTAAATATTGATTTTCACTTAAAATTAGATTAAGGTTCAAATTGCTGTCAATTCAAAGGGATCTTAATTTTCATGAGTTAAGGATTGAATTCTGGTCAGATAGAGGGGTTACACATATTTTTTGGATTCAAAATGTATTTATTACATTTTCCGGAAGGTTTAATGGCTTAATTGGGGTTTAATCTTAATTAAGTAGGTTAAGGGGTTTAATGAACTCAAAATTCAGTAGGGATTTTCCTATGAACTGAGGGTGTCACTAAGTTAAAGTGTGTAGAGTTTTAAGTTGAAAGGAAGTGTATCCTAATTTCTAAACTTAATCTAAGTTTTCTAATTAAATGTCCTTAATTTTTGTCCTTAATGATGTCACTATGTTTACTAGGTTTAAATCAATTGTTCTCACTAACCCTTTGATACACACATAGATGCAAGCATCACATTCACAATCAAATCCTAGATCTAGGAGAACCCTAAGCTATGTGGTGTGTGCATAACCAAAGCATGCAAATAAGTAACAATAAGATTAGTGAATAATCAAATCATGATTATTCACTAATCAAATCCCCCTTAATTCAATTCATTTAGATCCAATCTCTGGTTAAAATCTCAAATCAAACTCAAGATGTTAAAAAGGAATTTAAATAAGTGTATAATTTTAAAACAACTTGATTTTTAAAATTACATATGTATAATATAACTAATAATCAAAATAAGATCAAAATTTATTCAAATAACTTTAGGAAAGCTTCCTGGAAATTCAAGATAGATCGAAATAAAAATTTTTAGAATTTTGAAATATCTGAATTTGTTTTAATTAAATATTAATTAAAATAGTCAAATAATTAATATTTGAAATTATTTTAAAAATATAAAATATTTTAAAGAAATTTTATTTTTAGATCGAAGACCTTGAAAAATCGAACAGTTTGATATATTATATGGATTTTTTGGACTTGTATTTTATTTATTATGATTTTTTGAAGGTTCTGCAATTAAATATAATTAAAATAAAGCCTTAATCCTGATTTTACACGCGGCGGCGCGCGATTACGCCACATGGAAGGCGGCGGTCAAGCGGGGCCCTCCACTTAACCAGCTCGGCATCGAGCTGAGCCGTTAGATCGCACGCGGTTTGATCTAGCGGCTAGGATCCAATTACGGGCTTGATCTCAATCAAACGGGATCGAACGGTCGAGTTTGATCCCGCGGTTCTGGATTAAGGGTCATGATGTCGCCGGACCAGAGAACTATCCCGTTAGGTAGAAAGCCTGGTTAGAAAAAGCGGCGGGATTGCTTGATCTGGGCCGTTGATCGCGTGATCAACGGCCTAGAAAACGTGCAGATCATGCACGTCCCGAGCCCAAAATCCCGATCGAATAAAACGACTCTTTCTCTCAAAATACTTGACTATTTAACTTGAAATTTTAAACGTAGAATCAACTTATGAAGAGAATCAATGGGGTACTTATTTAACAGCTCAAAAATTGCTTTATAAAAAGCTAATTTAATCTAAGTGTCTTAAACTAGGGTTTAGGTTTTACCTTGATTCAATGGATGGTTTTTGACGTTTGAGGGCTTGTTGAACTTGTTGATCGTCCTAGATCATTTCTCCAGAAGACTTCAAGAGCTGAGAAGGTTTGGATCTCGAGCTATCAACCTGGGACGGTCTTCAAGCTCGGTTTGGCCGGAATCTCGCTGCCGGCCGCCGTCAATCGCCGGTTTTTGATGTGGGGGATGGAGAGGTAACCCCCAAGAGCTAAAACGAAATTAGCTCTGGTCTGGAGAGGGATTGAGTGGTGAGAGAAAGCTAGATGGAGAATGACGGCTCATTCCTAGGGTTTTCCCTATTCAAACCTCTCCAGCTTGAATGGACGGTCCTGATCGACTAGATAGCATGCTAGGATGCTTCCACGTGGCCTGGAGCAGCTGGAAAGGCTGGGAGAAGGACAGTGAGGTGGAAAGCCTCTCTTGGTCCCCACTTGAGCACATGAAAGCAATGAGGGCCATTGGATCTGGATCTAACAGCTGGGAGAGGATCTAGGAATGTTCTAGAGTTTGATTAAACAGCTGGAATGAGCTGGAGTGGTTTGGATTAAAGAAAATTAGGTTTAAGAGGGGTTTTGACTCTCTTTGACCACCCCAAGAGGTTGATTTGACCCTTTGACCAGTCCACCTGCCATGTGGACTGATGAGGTGGCATTGGAGGATGTCATGGGTGTTGGAGTGTTGAATTAGAGATGACTTAAGGTTTGGAAATCAAAGCTTGAGTGTTTAAAAGGGAATTTCAAGTGGATTGACCAAGTCAAACTTAATGTAATTTGACTTTAAGTAAGTTTGAATGGATTTGATTTAAGTTTTGAGATGGGTTTGAGAGCTTGAATGGGTTAGAAAGATCAAATGGGTTGAAGTGACCCATCTGAACTCCTAAGGGCTCATTAGGTCGATCCTGGTTGACTTGGTCAACCGGGTGGGTCCAGGGTCTAGAAATAGGTTCAATCAATTTGAAGTGATATTTGGAGACCATCAGAGGTGGTCCCAATGTCTGGGTAGGTCAATTCGGTCAAAATGCTCGTTTTGACCCTTAAGGGCCTGTTTGGTCAACCTAGGTTGACTTGGTCAACCAGGTTGACCTAGGGTCTGGGTTTGGGTCGAACAGGTTTGGTTTGATATTTGAAACTTGCTGGAAGTGGTTCCAAGCAATTCGGAGGTCGTTTGGTTTGAAATCAATGTTTGAGCCCTTAAAGGGTATTTTGGTGATTTTGACCCCTGGTCAACTAGGGGTCAAAATGGGTCAACCAAAATGCAGTTTATTGTTCACTGAGTCATAATTAAGGGTCTGGAAGTAGTTAGAGGCTTTGAAGAGAGCTCTAAGGTCAAAATCCACTGGATGGCAGATCTAGTGGCATAGGCCGTAAATATTTGAAGGTTTTACAGCCTTTGGATTTTGATTAAGTTTCTGGGGTTAAAGACCTCGGAATGGGCTCAAATTTGGAGGGTTGCCTCCAGAGACATGTCCCATCAGTATGCAACTGACAGACTCTGAATCGGAGGTCACTTAACTGGGTTTTGAAGCGTTTGAAAATTTGCTGAAAAAAGGCTTTAAAACATTACCTTTTGGCTTTAGGCTTTGAGTCTAAATTTTTTTGAATTTGATCTGTATTTGATTGAAATTTGAATTGAATTAAGGTCTGGATTGACTTAAGATCTAAATTGAACCTAAGGTCTGGAGTCTAGAAGAGTCCTAGGGTCCAGAGTAGATCCTAGGGTCTAAAGTCTAGAAGGCTCCTATAGTCTAGATTGATCTGGAGATTGAATTGATATGGGGTCAGGATTGGTCCAAGTGACCTCATACAAAAATGAGGTCAACAAATGGACCCCCAATATGTGTAATAGAACAAAGTTCTATTCCACATATTGGCGTTGACCGAAAAGGGTCAAGTCCGGAGTTTTGATCCTAAGAGAAAGAAAAGGTTTATCCTTGGGGAATCGATGTTTGAATTGATACCAGGGTAGTGCCACAGAGGGCGTACTCCACTAAATGACAGTCTTGTGGAGAGGAAACTTGATCTACGCAAAGAACCATGTCTGGATGATCATATATGGAGGAAACTTGCTTCACATAGAGGATCGGGTTTGGATGATCGTGTGTAGAGAAAACTTGCTCTACACAGCGGATCAGATCTGGAATGATCGTATGTGAAGGAAACTTGCTTCACATAGAGGATCGAGTCTGGATGATCGTATGTAGAGGAAACTTGCTCTACACAGCGGATCAGATCTGGAATGATCGTATGTGAAGGAAACTTGCTTCACACAGAGGATCGAGTCTGGATGATCGTATGTAGAGGAAACTTGCTCTACACAGCGGATCGGATCTGGAATGATCGTATGTG